>JAHBCN010019311.1:0-16080 GCA_019359885.1 Listronotus oregonensis
TTGAATCACCAACAGCAGAGGATTTTTTGATATGACAACAGACATGGGGGGAAAAAAGAAAAAAAATTAGAAAAAAAAAAGGACGAAGATCAAGAAGAAGAAAAAAAAAGGAAGAAGTAATAATTAAAATTATGAATCGGACAAAAAAATTTTTTTTTACTGTTTTTAATTTCCATCGCTTTTTTTAAAATTTTCCAATCCTTGCGAATATCTGTAATTATGCAATAGTTTTCAATTAAACAGAATTACAACAGGACTGGGGGGAAACCACTTTAAAAAAAAACGTGAAAATTACACTACCTCAGAGGTTTTTTGGGGAAAATGTTGCATACAATAACACTTACAACTTTTTGAATTATTATATCCCCGGGGCGGTGGCTTTTAGAAAAAAATATTGAGCCCTTTTTTTATAGAAAATTTTTTATGATCTACAATTTTTATTAAAGTAATTTTACGAAAAAATTACCTTTTTAAAAGAAAATTCAAAGAAAAAAATTTTTTTACCCTTTAAACCTCGGTCAATTTTTTTCACGTACCGGAAGGAGGGGGTTTAAAATTTTTTTTTAATTTTTTTTTGAAAAATTTTTTTTACTTTCAGGTTGATTAAATTTATGTACCTTCACTCCTTTTTTTTGGTCCAATTTGACCGGACTATAACCAAAAAGTAAAAAAAATTATTTTTATACTTATTCGGGTTTTAACCCTTTTCAGGACGGTCGCAGCTTGAACTATCAAAAATTGCCTTGCGAATTGGTTCCTACTTCAAAGTGACAGTCAATAGCCTACTATGTTATTTGGTTAAATCATATTGTTTGACGTTAAATAAATAAACACTCGTTAAATCTCAGCTAAACCGAATACCCCCCCCCACTTTGCCACATATGACGCGTGTTTCGGGCGTGTTCGACACTTTGGGTCGTTTTAAATTAGATCGCAACAAGATGCAACGCGAGTGACAGGACAAACGTTAATCTTTCCGCAGGTTTGGCCTCGGCAGCCCCTTTTTAAAATTTTCCCCGAACGACCCGATTCAACATAACGGCATAACTAATACGAACTTATCCAATTTAACTCTTGGAGTTGTGTTGGCGTCACGATGTGCCCGCTAAATGATGTCTAAAGCAGGACATTTAATTACATAATATACTTTTTTCGTTTCCACATTATTAACAAGTGACTCTATATTTATGAGGGGTTTGATATAAAGGGGGAGCAGGGGTTTCCCCCAAACTTTCTTTCTGCGACCCCTTATGAAAATTGGAATATATTGGCGAACCCCTGTCGTCGTTAGTAAGAGTAAATAAAAAGAACTATTCTGTTATTAAAATTTATTAATCGTATGAATAATAGTTATAATGAGCAAAGTAAGTAGAGGGACGTTATTAAAGCTAAGGAAGCATAACAAAAAAAAGATAAATATATTATGAATACAAGTAATGCGATTCAAAAAAAATTCTTCAATGGATATTTGTGCCTTTTTTGGCGGAAAAAAAGAAATTCAAAATTTGGTTCAATGTCTGAAAGTTTAAGTCTTAGATCGGGTTCTGCATTTAATTGATTTTTGTACTGATCTTTAAGGTAAGTGTATGTTAAAAATCCTTTTTCACACATATACGTTGTGCAGAACGGTAATAAAATTTTGATGACCTTTTCCGCTAAGATAGGTATTTATTTTTACATTGAGCCGGAAGGCTATAAAAGAAGATCGGGAAAAACAGCTTTTAGAAATTTTAGAGGACAAGTCATTGAGCTTTTTTTTTTCCCGAATAAAGAAAAGGGGGAGTCTTGAAATTATATCTTTTTAAAAGGATTGGGTATGCAGTTGTGACCCAGTTTTATTAGGATATTACTTTTTTTTTTGGGCGATAATTTTGAACTGTTAATGTTTAAGTTGAATTTTATTTTCTGATAAAAAGCTGCTGAGGGAACCAAAACAATCGTACTCATTCATCTGCAGACATTGATTACAAAAGTTAAACCTCTTTAGCCTGGCTAATCTATCATTCACCTTGAAAATGGTGACTCCTGAACCTAGTAAAGATATATTTGGTTTAATTATTTTTTGGGAAAAAAAAACCAGAAAATCTCGATTTTTTTGTTTGCTCGATTTGCCAAAGTAGAACTTCCGGGCTTTTTACAGGGTGTTGCTATTTGAGCAAAATTCGCCATAACCATAATTTTTTCGGAACCCCCTTAAAATAGCCCCGGGCCAAGGTTTCCCCGAACCACCCTGGGAATCGCTGATATGGGTGTAAAAGTATGATGCTCAGGGGTTTTAAATTTTTGGGTAGGGGGCTCAAAACGCCAAAAACACATGGCAAAAGGAATTTTTTTTAAAAAAATTTACTTTGAAAAAAAAAATTGGGGGCACTGCGCCCTTCTCGTTGAGTCAAAAAATTGGGGAAAAATTTTTTTAGGTTTTTTCATATCTATGTTATCATAAAGTCCGAAATTGGTAAATGTCGACATTCACCAGTGAATGTCACAAATTAAAAAAAAAAATAACCCCCAAAAATAACCACAAAAACCCAAAAAATTAGTTTAAAAAAACTTTTTTGTTTTGGTTAGTTTTCGTTCAGTTTTGTTTTTAATATTTGACATTCGCCGGTAAAAGTGGGGGTTTTAAACCCCCCTTTTTGGTTTTTTGGTTTTCCTTTTTTAAGAGATTTTATTTACGGAAAACAGTTTTTTTTTTTCCCTTTTTTTGGGGGTTTTTTTTTTGTAATTAAAAAATAATTGTATTTTCCAAAAATTTCCCGTTTTTTTAAAAAATTTTTTGGGGACCCTGCACTATGGTTTCCTTAAAAAAATTTAGCCGTCTGAAATATTTTTAGGGGGAAATTTTACCCGCTAAATTAGCAATTTTTGGGTTTTTTTCCCCGGGGAAATTTTTAAAAATATCGGCATATTTTTTTTTTAAAAACATTTTGCCCCCCCGGTTGCCAATTGAAATTTTAACGAGGTTTTTTTTTTTTTTTTAAAATTTTAAAATTTTAAAAAATTTTTTTAATTTTTTAAAAATTTTTAATTTTTTAAAAATTAAAAAATTAAAATTTTTTTTTGAAAAAAAATTTTTTAATTTGATTTTTTTAAAAAAAAAACCCGTCAAGTTGTGACACATGTCATATAATCTTTTGACTTGTTTTTTTCTTTTTCTATTGCCCATTAAAATCGTGAGCTTTTTTTCTTTTTACTAACCACAACTAAAATTAAGATATTTGCCTCCCGGAAAAAAAGGGGGGGAAAAATTTGTTTAAACAAAAGTTAAAAAAAAATTTCCCAAAAAAAAAAACTTTTCTTCTTCCAGTCTTTTTCTTGTTTATTTAGATTAATGGCCCGGGGCCCAAACCAAAATTCCCCCCTTTTAGTCAAAAATTTCGATGTCGCAACGTAAGCTTTTTTCCCGGGGGGGGGTTTGGGGGGAAATTCTGGATAATCGTGCTCTGCAACCCTTAGAAATTCCCTTAATGCAACTTTTTAAAAACGATAAAAAAGGGGGGTTGACGGGATCAAAAAAAGGACTGCTACGGTTTTTTCATAACCAAATTTCTGTCAGTTCTGACGCTTTCCGCTGGAAAACACCTCGTGCACAAAAAAAAAAGAAAAAGGTCAGGATCTGGGAATGTTCGCTTCAGCGCCTAAACCCAAAAAAGGACCCCTTATCAATTTTGCGGAGTTTCCTATCTTCCTTGGGACTTCACCATTTCTTTTACAACCCCATGCACGTTTCCACGTGAGAACTTTACGAGCTTCCTTACTTCATGTTGACCCGACCGAAGACAAACGAAACTCTCTTTTTCTCTTTAACAGCCCATAACTTTGTAAGAATTGGTCGTAGAAAGGAGGTTGCAGAAGAAGAAAAGTTTAGATTTTTTTAAAGATAGGATAAGTTAAAATTATCAAAATTTCATTACACTTGTTGTAAAACCGCAATAAACAAAAAATAAGTTAAGCAACCGTATTTTTATGTTTTTTGCCCTTTTATTTTTTCGAGAAACTACATTTTTTGGTCAGAAAAAACCAAAGGCTATGATAAACATAATGACAAGTTTCATTAAATTCGGTTAGCCTTAGCCTATTTGACCAGACCTGGATTTTTACACAGAAAAGTTCTCTATACCTACCATACAGGGGAAGGAACTTCCTAAGCCCAACGGTGGATGTCGCTTCTGGCAACCCGGTGAGACAGGTATCGAAATTTTACTGATTTTAAATGTATTTGGAAATTTAAAAATATATTAATATTATTTATGTTTTACATCTATTATTGATCTATAATACCTTAGAAACGGAATATGTTATGATAGCAATAATACCTGCTATCACACCTAGGGCATTATAAGCGGGCATTATGATAATGCCCGCTTATAATCCCCTAATCAATATGGAAATTTTATTGCTTATCCAATTTTATTTCTCTCACAATAAAGATCAAGTTTATACAAAAAATAATTTTTCTTTAAACAATACTAAAAATTAAACTTTATTTCCAAAATAAAAATTACAATTTTGAAATGTCCCGGAAAATGTAGCTGATCCCACTATAGAATGGTCGGTGTTTTTGTGATGGTAGCAGCGGTGGTAGCACTAACGCTATTTTGTATAGAAGAACAGTCCATTAAAGAATTTTCAATAGTCGATACGGAATTAACCTCGGAATTAACTGAATTGGCAATCATTTTGGCTACTTTGTTTTTGGATGAAATACTTTCTTCTATATATCCTTCAGCTACTGAAGAGCTTTTCCATTTCCCATGTTGTTTTAGCGTTTCAAACGAAGCACCTGCCTCAACAAGTAAAGTTGACGATGTGCGACGCAAACAGTGGCCGGTGTAAGCTTCTGCATTATCCAGTTTAAAAATTTTGAGATCAATGTTGGGACGCTTCCTTGGTATTTTTCCAATGGGTTGTGCTGTACATCGACCCTTTCTATAGGTAAGAAAGAATCTTCGCTCCTTTATTCCAACTGGTCTTAATGTTGTGTACTTTTTTATTAAATTTATAGCACCTAAATCTTCTTCAATGATAGTAAAACTTTTTGAAGTTGAAGTTTTAGTTTCTGGTACCTTTATAACCAAGACTGTTCCTCTATCTTCAATGTCATCAATGGTCATTTTGACCAACTCATCTTGTCTTTAACCTCCAAAAACACCCATTACCAATATGACTTTGTGTACCAAGTAGATATCATCCAGGAGCCTTCTTATAAATTTTAATATTTGTTCTCCTTCCAAAACTTTAGACTTCTTCGGGACGTATCCTTTCGACTTAACTTTTAAAAAGATGAGACGATGGAATTGCGAAATGTCTATATTTTCATAGACCATCAACCTAGACCTTAGGGTGGAATACTTGGTCCAAGAGAGTTCGGACTGTATTTTCCGACTAAAAATAATAAAGTTTGTTAAACATATGTATTAAAATAAAATCAATAACTTACCAGTTCCTGGAAATATGCCATTAAAACGTTTTCGGTTATTTGAAGAATTCGTTCGCATCTTTCCAAATACCAAATATGCCATACTCCCGATCATACTGTTGCCTTGATTTAACTGGCAAAAGATTTTCGGTCGCTTTTATGGCCTTTTCTCTTATATTGTGTGGAATTTCTTCCATTTTGAGCAAATCGTTAAATAAAAATGCCAACTGACTAACTGACAAAAACATCAAAGTCAAACTTAACACCAGTCATTATCTACTTACGTATACAGGTACGGTGCAACTTATTTTATATTGCGAATAAATAATGTAATTAGTCATTGAAAAACTCTTTTTTGGGTAAAACAAAAAGCATTGTATACACCACGGGCTTTACTGGACTATAATGCCCATCAGGTCGAAATCTAGCCCTCGGGCCAGAGGCCCTCGGGCTATTTCGACCTTCAGGGATATAGTCCCAGTAACCCTTGATACAAAATAGCTGTAATGTCCGACTGGCATATTATTTGACAATTACTAATATTATGTCAAAGTCAGTTAAATACGAAATATTACCCTAGGGCGTTATTAAAAAAAGTAACGCCCTTGGGCCTCAAATTTATTCTTCATTTAAGCATTTATTACGAAAATATAAACATACTTACACAATATACTTATCATAATAAAATTATTTTTAAAGTAAAACGTACAATTTTCAAACTGAATATGACTCTGACAAATCTTGAAAATAAGCCATCAAAACAGTTTCGTCCACGCGCTCCACGTAGTGTTCCGTCAGCCAGGCCTCAAAATGGAAATATTCTTTCTCGTAAATCCGCCTAGTTTTTCTGGCACAAGCGCATGCTCAACTTTAGTAGCTTTCATTAAATATCTTGGGGGAGATGGGTATTTTCCACTACTTCGGACATTTTTATGCCTCAATCGCAAAATTATTTTTATGTGCTGTCTTATTGACAAATAACTTACAACCATGGTTACCACAATTACGTTTCGACAATTTTTTCAGGTAAATGCTAGTACTTGATTTGGTTTAAACTAATACATTTAAAATTCATTGAAATTTTTCTCATATAAAGAATATTTAGTCGGATATTAAACGTTGAAGGCACCACGGGTATTAAGGATAATAACGCTTTCGGTCAACGTATATCCCTCAGGCCAAAGGCCCTCGGGAAGCTTCCACCATCGACCTCAAGCGTTATTATCCTTATAATACCCTTGATACTAATAACTATATCGAAAAATAACAATGGCAGACCATTATCGCGCGTCTAATATCGTGACAGACAATTTTGAAGATACCAAAAAAATATGAAATTTTAAAAGTAATTGACCAGGTCTGCCATTAATACAGTTTGTCTACTTAAGTTTGCAGCATGAAACTTTTTATTATTAAGTTTACAAAAAAAAAAATTTCGTTATAAAAATTCTGCATGGCCCAAAACATAAATGCAACCATCAGATGTCAAATGTACCAGCCGTATACGGGGTTTATTAAAAATATGTTTTTTTCTCCAGGTTAAAATAAATTTACTTTTGACAATATCGAAAATTATTAAAAAAAAATAGAAATAACTTTTAAATATTCAACAGTATTTATTTACATTAAAAAACATTTTTTTTCAACATTTTCTCTGCGATAATGTTGAAAATGTAAGTTTCACATTAATTAATTACATTTATTAACTTTAAAGGACATGGCACACATAACATGGGATTCTGGCTCTAGAACGATTTTTTTTAAATTTAAGTATGTTGTTCTTTAGGTCAATAGGAACATCTTTTAAATGGGACATTTTTGTGCAGGTCTATAGGGTTCCCAAAATCAATGAGATAAACTGTTTATAAATTCCAATATAAACACATAAAAAGAGTAAAATTTCGTCCTAATTTAACGGTATAATATTTTATATATTTGTTTAGAGTAAAAATAATTTGATTTAACATTTAACACATACAGGGTGGTCCAGTATCGAATAAATAATATGGATTAAGCCAACTAAAATGTTAATATCGTGATATACTTTATATATTTTTAAAATTTATGCATTTCTGGCTGTTTATTAAGATTAATTTAAGTTAAAATATTTTAGTTTATTGTCCCAAATATACAGGGATATTTAAAAATAAAGATTGTTTTTAGTTTGTTCCCACAAGATATTTTGTGACATATAAAGAGATACATAGTTTTAAAATATGCACATTTTTTGGTAATTTTTTAACCGAGGTAAAATTAAGTTTAGCTACCCCTAACAAAATAATTTTCGTGTACATCTAGGTAAAGTGTCTAGGAGGTTTCATTTATCATGTCTCCTGGATTTACTCATGTTTTTAGGATAAGTCGTACTTAACAAGGAAAACAGGGTTTTCATCGTTGAGAACATTTTTTTAAACGAAACGCTCTCTATATTTTGCCAAGTTTTGACTCTTTATTCAATTCTACATCGAAAGTGTAAAAATACTATACGACAATTAATAATTACTAGTTTTTAAGATAATTAAGTAATTAATAAAGTAACTAAATGATATGGCACACATAACATGGGATTCTGGCTCTCCAACGATTTTTTTTATTTGAGTATGTTTTTCTTTAGGTCAATAGAATCATTCTTTACATAGGACATTCCTGTGTAGGCCTACAGGTCCAAAAAATTACCAGTGAATGATTCCCTGTTCCTTAATACTAATTTAAACGCCTAAAACGTCTGACTTATCATTTAAATTAAAAAAAAAATACGTACTTTGCTATTTAACACATACAGGGTGATCCAGTATCGAAGAAATAATCATGTTTATGCCAAGTAATATTTAATTTTATGATATATTTCTAAAATTCTCCATAATTTTTACTTTTCTGTCAGTTTCTTGTGCTCCAAGTCAAAAAAGCCAGCTAGTTTAGCGTATTTTAAATTTTTAAGCAAATAATCATATATATTTATAAGTAATTTAATGAACAATATTAAATTAATAATAAGTAATTTTACACCAGCAATTTTTTGCGCGGCAAACAATTTTAAAACGACTTATCCTAAAAATATAGGTAAATCCAGGAGACATGGTGCATAAAAGTACCTAGATATGTTACCCTGTAGGTGTACACGAAAATTGTTTTAGTTATGACTAGCCTAATTTTATTATACCTCAGTTTTGCTAGAAAAACGTCCAGATTTTAAAACTATGTACCTCTTTATAAGTCACAAAATATCTTGTGACAACAAACCAAAAAAACCTTTAATTCTTTATATCCCCGTATATTTAGGACAATAAACCAAAATATTTTACCTTAAATTTCCCTTAACAAACTGTTAAAGAAATGTCTTAAATCTGAAAATATATACAATATATTATATTTAACATTTTAGTTGGCATAATTCATTATTTATTTGATACTGGACCACTGTATGTGTATGTTAAATTAAAATTTTAACTCTATAATAAATATATAAAATATTATTCCGTTGGTTTAGACGAAATTTCACTCTTTTTATGCTTTATATTGAATTAATAAAGATTACGTAAACTTCTCAGGGATTTTTGGCCTGGACAAAAATGTCCCATTTACAATATGTTTCTATTGATCTAAGCTAAACATACTAAAATTTAAAAAAATCGTTTAAAGCCAGATTCATATTATGTGTGCCATGTCCTTTAATAAATAAAGCAATGCTAAATAAATAAAATATAATGTAAATAAACAATGTTGAATATTTGAAAGTTATTTTCAAACATCTTTTCATACATAATATCACAAAGAAAAAAATTTGTCGGCAAAATATTGAAAGGTATGAATGAAAGTTTGTTGCTTGGCAATTTCGCGAATGACACGCGCCGTTGACGAAGTGAGTTTATCAAAAATTTCATGAGCGAAATTACCGAAAAAACAACAAACTTGAATAAAACCTTGATAACAATTTTGCCTATATATTTTTCGAGTGGTATTCGTCTGACTATTTCACGTAAGGAGATTTTGAAAATAAACAGAACACAGAATTATTTTATTTAAAAAAAAAAATTACCATCAAAACAATAAACTAAAAACTACCTAATTATTTATATAAAATGTGCAATTATAATAATTATTAGTTTGAGAACTGTTTTTCAACCACAGCAGATTGAGTTTGTACCTGGACCTGAGTACTCGTAGAGGCCGAAGCTTCATTTTCCTTATTTTGTCGCAAATTGTAAAATTAAATTTCGATGGTGCTCTGGATTAAGCTGAAGATATGGTTTTAAAGAGTTGGTACTAGAATGTCCTGTGACCTTAATAGCTTCTTGATCACCAACTCCATTTTTTGTTAAAGTAGAGATTGCAGAAATTCGATGGGAATGATTGGTAATTTTAAATTTTTTTGTATCTAAGCCAATTTTTTCAGCAGATTGTTTTGTCCACTTTAATAAGGTATTTAAGCCCAAAGGCATGTTTTTGTACCATACTCTTTTTTTCCAGTTGGAATGTATAGTTAAAAACAATCGCTCTGTGGTCAAATGAGGATTAGTTGCTCTTTTTTCCATTAATTTCAAATATAATCTGACCGGACACAGGTTTTCATTGGTTTTGTTTCTTACTAGCCATTTACTATTTGTCAAACTTTTAGAGCCTCCTTGGGAAGTTTTCGAAAATATGAGATTATATTCAACCCTTCCAGAAAAGTTGCCTAAAAAAATTAATCTTTAAGCAAACAAAATAAATATAACAATTATTTAGTTACCTACCCTTGAGGTCCAGTTCTTTTTGAAAATACTGAATTTTACAATTAACGGCTTCGTTGCCACCCCAGGCAAGTTCAAGGGAACAAATGTGGAAAAATATTTTTTGTAATCCGTCTGTATTGTCCTCGTCGTAACATTTGACCATTTCCAAAAGATCTGTAGTGGTAAATGCTTTTGAACTCACTTTTTCTCAGGCCTTGCCTGAAGCTGCCATTACTTTCATCTCATGCCAATCACTGATTTAAATATTATGTCCTGTAATGGATCCACTTTTTTGCCAAATTCTTTGAAATATTTTTCTTGCACCATCTGTGCCACTGTATTCCACAACGATTTTATACCAGGCTCTTTGTAGTCCTCTCCATTTCTTTTCTTCATGTTATACCTATAATCTTCTAAAATTTTCGCCAAATTTTTTGGCCAAGTATCTTTTTCCAAATTGTAATTTCTTTCCTGAAGAAATTGGGAAAAATTGTTCCCAAACAGATTTTTCGATTTCGCCGTATTATAGGGGATCGCGTTATAAATTGCTTTTTCGATCTCAGTAAATGATTTACTTCCAAATCTGTTTTTATTGTTTGAACTCATTTTTTCCGATAATTCAAAAATTATGAATGAAAAATATCAGTTTGACAATGTGAAAAAATTGTCGCTGAAATACCATGTTGTTGGTTTGTCCAGGTAGCAATATTTTCAGCTGGATACCGATTTTATTGCCGATTGTAATACATTCTAGTGAAATAGTCTTTATTAGTTTTCGATATTATGTTTTGATAAACCTTGTAAAGGACTGGTAAATTTTGACGTTTGATACAAATAAGAGATAATTACAGCCAAAAGGTCAACAGTAGAGCTCGATATAGACTATACGCTCGTCAGACAATACCTGAAAATTTTTCCTAATAGATTTTTGATTAAACTCTTTTCAAAAGGTGAACAAAGGGCTTACCGCACGTGCGATTGATTGATAACATACATTCGTGTCTGTGTCGGTTGAAAACAAAAAGAAACGTCAGATTAAGAGAATCTTTTGTATTGCCGACAGTGCGTTTCGCCTATTTGTCAGCCGGGCTGGCACGTGACTATATTTCAAATATTCCCTGCCTTTTGTCTGTTGTTAATGTACTTCGCATGCGGTATGTGGCCAGGTTTATGAAAAAATGCGGACGTGCTACGGCAGAAATTTTACTATAGCGTATTACTTTTTATAATTTAAAATAAAAAACTTTTTTATTAAAAAAAAAAGATATTTTTGAATTAAATTTGGTTTCTGCACAAATTTATAGTTAATTTGCTTTTATGTTGTTCGCTTTTTCGTTAAAATTAGTTTATATTTTTAAGTTAAATAAAAATGTTATTTTCAACATATTATTAAATAGGATCCGTGATCCGGATTCGTTATACAGGGATCCCCATAATAGATTACCCATTTTAATTACTCACTAAAATTATTAAAACTTAACAAAACTAACATTTTATTAAAAGTCCATTAGCGCCGCGAAAATTGGAACCAAATTGGGGTTCGGAGCATAATGTTTTCTCAAAAACGGTATAAATTATCGATAATTTTCAAAACCTGTATAAAAGCCAACACTTAAATCTAGGCTTCTGCTGTAATAGTTTTTAAATTTGGATCTAGTTTTTAATATATCCTTGAGTAAAAGTCACTCTAAAATTGGTTATGTTTAGATACTATTTTCTCTTAACTCGACTCATATTTCAAAAATCCGTTACAGCAGAGGCATAGATTATTTCCTTACCTTTAAAATGGTATATAATTTATGTCATTTAAGTGAAAAATAGTTACCGAAAAAGTTATCTCCTGTAGGCTTGCAATCGGAAACAACATCGCATCGATACACCGACTTTGGAAGAACCTAAATAATATATAATATTTTTAATGCGGCTATACGAAAATTGTGGTAGTGGGAGTTTGTTAGTCTCCGCCCACCGTCTCCGCGTCCTTTTGCCCGACCCCTAAGGTGTAGCGTAAATGCACTCTTAATGCTACACATTTATCTTTATTTAATAATATAAAAGTTTTTTTTTTATTTTACGATTTTTTGAACAGGTTTTCCTTGCTAAAATACCAGAAGAATTCGAGTATATTATGTGGTTGTTATCAATGCGCGTCGACAGACTTTTGATTTGTGGAATTCTGTGCTTTTATTGTATGTTCTATTTTCTTTTATGCGTTTGGCTAATGGTCCGGAAGTTTCACCTACAGAATCATTTGTGTCGAGTTAGAGTTTTCTATAATATCTAGGCGCATGGTATTGTGCCAGTCCAAGTTTCGGCCTGACGCACATCGTTCCACATAAACTTATAAGATTAGAGGTGTACATTCACATAAGTATTCTAATTACATGAGAAAAAAAATTAAAAAGTTATGTCAAGTGGTTTCTGAGATATTCTATTTTGAAAATGGACTAACTGACTCACTCATTGACGTATTAAAATTATGGGGCACTTACTGAAAAAATGAAAACTTAAATTTGGTTTAAGGGTAGGTTTTGGGACAGAAGTAAAGGAAATATTCTAAAATCTGCACATTTGTACTCGGAACAGGTGGAACATATCGTATATTTACGGGGTATAGTAAAAGTTTGCAATCTGAATAAATCTGAGTTTCTGGGGTCATAATTGTTTTAGAATTTAAAATACTGGCAGGATTTTATTCCATTCATTAAACTCAGTTACATATAAAAATACACTTTTTTTATGGTCCAAAGAAGAACAAAATTGATAAAAGCTATGCATAGATTACCAAAATACTTACACTCAGGTTCCCATTGAACAAATAAAACTACTACCAAAAATCACTACTCATAACTTTATTTTTGGCAATTAATTTGCAAATTTCCAGTGTCGAATCATTTGACTTTTGCAAATTAGTAAAGCGGAATCCATCTGTTTAAAAAATCGCACAGCAGATGTGGCGGGACCTTTTGCGAGTCGATGCAAATTAAAAATCAGGCGACACTCAGATGTTTTATTAAACTACATTAAATTGATTAATGTGCTGAGGATTAACTTTTAAATGCAAAGTTATCTGTTTGTTAAAAAAAGATATAGAGCATATAGGCGAGTTTGGACCAAGTAAGCGAGCAAAAGCGCGAGAAAGCAAACTACATAAAAAATTGTCATCCTTCTTCCATTTTAAATAAACGCGGATATATTGAGAAAAATAATTTTGCAGATTTGATCTTAAAATGACCTTAATCCTGACTTAAAGTTCCGAAAGACTTGAACATGGTATCTCTATGTTTTTAGGGTTGCTAAATCCGAATCCAGGGTCAGTTTGACCACAAATTGGGTCAGAATCAAGGGCATTTCAAAGTCAAAGCTGCAAAATTAATTGCAACTAAATTAACAGAGTATTTACTTATGTTTTGGAGGTCGCTGAATATGAATCCGTTGTCGGTTTAACCCCATTGGATTATGGTCATGAGATACTTTAAGATCAAATCTGCCAAATTATAAGTTAACAGATTTCACCACGGATTTGTACTTAGTGATCTCAAGAACATAAGTATACACTCTTTAAATTTTATTAACAAATAATTTTTTAGATTTGACCTTAAAGTGCCCTTGACCCTGACCTGATGGGGTCAAACTGACCCCAGCAACTCCAAAAACACAAAGATACCATGGTTAAGTCTTTCGGACTTTCAACTTTTTTTGTGTGTAATTGGATACTTTGCTTTTCTTTAGACACTATTTTAAAAAGCAGGAAATCAAAATGGCTTAATGTAGGAAAGGCATAAAAAAGGATCAAATATGGTATAACTCCACTTCCCTTTACATTTACGATTTCAGGGCTGGAATTCGCCCTGGTCCCAGATAGGAGTTGCTACAAATGACTATTTATCCATCTATCAGTATGGTGAGTTCCCTCGTGGGGCTCTGAGCACAATAAGCCTATTATGCTCTAACCAACCCTTAAGCATACAAGGTTCCGTCACCCTGTACTGTCCCTTGTGTATGCATTCTTTTACAATATGGCGCTGTCATTTTGCTTACTAGAGCCCCAATTTCCTCACTAGTGATGCGAATCCTGTAAGTGGTAGGAATCTTATGTCATTTAAGTCCAGCCATGCCGTTTCTGACATTTTCCCCAAGTGCCTATGTGGAAAAAACTCTAAGTAATGTTGGGGTCCTCTCTTCCTTTCCAAACCATCTACATGTACTTGTCAATTTTTCCTATCTTGTTGAGATAGTGTTGTTTCTACAATGACCTGTCAGTATCCTGTTAGGCTTTTCCTAAAAGTTTTTCCATGGGGCCTTTAATTTCCCCTTCCTTTTTGTTTTTTTTTCCAGTTCTCATCGACCGTTTCTCTATCCATGTTGCTATCTCTTCTTCCTTAAAACCCCGTTTTCAGGTCCGCCATTCCCCAAAATTCGGTTTGCTACCATTTCCCCCCCCGGGTCCTACATAAAAAACCTGTGGGGCCCCCTTCTTTCCTTAGCCGTCTGAATAGATAACTGTTCCTTCGCTTGGGTCCACAGCGTTTTCCGTAAGCCCCACCTTTGCGAGGTTAAGTAGTTTTTTTGGGATGCTTCCTGTTTAAAAAAGAGCCACAGTTCTCATTGGCCCAGTGTCACAGTGCCCCCCCTCATTCCCCCACCTTTTTCCCACACCCAGTCTTAGAGCATCTCCCATGATTAATATTATAGGAAAAGAAGCCCCGTAATAATTCCAGCGTTCCGTCGAGTAGTGGATGCTGCCCATTATTCCTCTATTTGCCTTTTTTGTATGGTTTTCGCATTATCTGCCCCTTTTTAATTCCCCGTGCCCCCACCATATTACGAATAAGACAAAAAGGAAGAAAAGAGGTTTTTGATTTTTAAAAAAATGAAAAAAAAAGTTTTTTTACTATGACGGCTTTTCCAAAATTGGCTTTAACAAAATTTTTTTTCGGATTTTTCATGCGCTTGGGGGGGGTTCCTGGTTTTTTTTTTTGGGGTGGTAAACGCTGGTTTTGATTCTGCCACTTCTCAAAAGGGGAAATTTTTTTTATCCTTTTCACCCCCATTGATTTTTTTGGATTCCCTATAAAATTTTTTTCCCTTTTAAATCGTCCTATAGACTCTTTTCAAATGGCCAAAATTTTATCTTAAAAAAAAAATACGTTAAACAATGTATCTCAAGGATAAAATTTATCTACTGGAAAAAAAAAACCCCACTTTAGTTTGATTAATTTCAAATGTCAATGATACTAAAAGTTAATTTTTTCAGATTTATTGTTATGAAAAGTTCAATATTAACCTTGGATGTGCTTAATCATTTTTTTTAAAAAATAATTTAAATCATAATAGGTATTAATTTTGGGAAGATTTTTAATCTGTGTATCCATTTAATAATTATTTCAGTAAATTAACTTTTGAAAATTAAAAAAGTTTCATTGTTTTTAATTTTAAAAAATTCAACAGAACTTTTTTAAATTTATTTTGCTTTTGTTTAATGCCAACTAAAAGCTCGTGTGGTTTAACTTTATACCCTTTTTATATAGGTTTTAATTAAACCTTACCTAACCTGTTCGGGTGTCAACGAATCATTGGAACATAACTTTAAAGTTTTGATTTTAAAATGGGTTTTTGGATAGATAAAGGGGAAGAAGGGGGTTCGTATATCTTTCCCCTTCCGGTCACTTCCGGTTTCACCCCAAATGGCTCCGTTTAAAATTTTTAAAAAAACAGTTTATTTTTAAATTTTGGTGCTAAAAAAATTTTTTTGGGGAGGTGACATTAAAAAAAAAAAAAAAATACTTGATTTTTTTAAACCCTTTTTTAAATTGCATCTAGATGGCCAAAAATTAAAAAAACTAATTAAAGACTTTTTATTAAAAAATTTAAAAAGTTTTGGAACTGGATCAAAGTTAAAAAAAAAAATTTCATGATGCTATCGATGTACACAATGAAAAATATAAT
>JAHBCN010019312.1:0-16132 GCA_019359885.1 Listronotus oregonensis
AAGAAAAGTTTAAAAGATTAAAATATATATATTTTTTCATTTATATAAATTATTATGTTCTTGTTCGGAAATATTAGTCAAAATATTGGGAGGTCATTGCCCAAAAAAACCCCTAATGGAGGAGCCGCCACTGCAAAGTAATACTTCATCAGTTATTTTATGCGGGGAAAATTTTTATAAATTTAGGATTCAGTGTTTTTTTTTTTAAAAAAGGACCCGGCTTGATTCGATATTTTATGCACTAATTTTAGTTTGGGAGAAAATCGGGCAGGAAATCTTATAAAAAATTTTTTCCGTGAATTGTTTTTTTTTTAGACATTTTTTAAATTTTATTTTTAGATGGGGTTTTCGATTGAAGGGACTAAAAACCCCTTTTGGGGTAATGGTACAGAAGGCAGACTAAATGTTGTGTTCCCTTCTGTTCCTTCCGGAAAAAAAGTTTTATGAACAAAATATTTTTACAGAAACTAAAAATTTTTAAATTTTTTTCAAATTGGTTATTTTTTTAAAAGTTTTAAACATTTAAAAATATAAATTATTATTTTAGGTGGTGCAGTGTACGGGGGCTTGGTACTGACTACAAAAACTGGGCTGCTGTCTTCTTTGGAGATCAAAAGGGGGACTGTTTCCAAGTAAGTACAAAAAATGCTTTTAAAAAAAAGGAATATATATGACAATTTACAAAAAGCAAACTTCTATATATTCTGAGCCAATCAGTTTAAAAGGAAATTAAAAATAGTTTTAAAATTTAAATTCTTAAAAAACCCTGAATATTGGTATTATTGTTGTTTAAAGGGGCATTAGAACCCAATAAATGGACATTTTGATTTTCAAAAAATTCCAACCGGGGGTTTTTTATAGATATCTTTATTTTGATCCCTTAACAAACCCTGAAAATTACTCTTTGATTTGAAACGTTTTTTTTTTAAAAAAATGGAATAAATTATAGATTATTAAAGGTTATCAATTTTAAAAAGGAAAATGTTATGAAAACTGCAGCTAATAATATTTTAAAAAAAAATATTTGTACATGTTTTTTTTTGGGGGAGTTGTTCTTTAAATATAAGGTTTTTTTGGGGAAAACTATCGTTCTGATAATAAAACAGTGACAGTTCGTCAATACGTTGAAAAAATATATCCAACAAAAAGTAAATGCACTTATCGTGAGCATTTGGGAATTTTTCCAATTGAAAAAACGTGACAGCAGCTACAGTGCTGTCTCTAGATATTTTCTAAATTTTTTTTTCAGGCTAGTAACTTTTCCCAAAAATAGCTAACTTTTTTTTCCTGTTTAAATTTTTTTTTTGTTATTTAAAATATTATGTAGCTTTTTTAAAGTTTTCCTTAATTTTAAAAATTTTATGTTTTAATTTTTTAAGGGGGCCCCAAAGGCGGGATCCGTTAACGTTAGGAGATTTTTAAATTTTTGGGGATGCTGGTATTATTGTTTTAAAGTTCCCCCCCACATTTTGTGAGTTCAATCATCAAAGTTCAGTCTGAAACTCCCCATTTTGATGACGATGTTTTTTTGGCTCCAGCCCCCCGGTTTATTTAATGTATTTTTGGGGGGGGCCCCCAAAGGGGAAATTGACTCATCCCTACTGTTGATTATTTTTTGTAGCTTTGATAAACGTTTTTTTAAATTTTTTTATTAACATTTTAAGAAACCCCCTTTTTTTTTGCAATTTGGTTAATAATTTTTCCCTTTTTTTTAAAATTTCTAGGCAAAAGGGGGGATAAAAAAGGTCAAAAATTAAGGAATGAAAAGCAGCATTTTGTGCAAAATGTGATGATTTAAATCAAAGAAATAGTGGATTTGTCTGGGGGTTTTTTAAAAAAAAATTTATTAAGTTATTTTATTTATATTTCGAGTAATAGAAAGGTCTATAAAATTTAGTGTATTATTTCATTCGATTTTTATGGTAAATAAAATTTTTTATGTTGGGAGTTTTAAAAAAATTTTAAAATGAATTTAATTGTTAGAACCCGTTCAAATTACAAAAAGGGGCATCCCATATCTTCGTCAAAAATAAAAAATATTAATAGCGGACTAGTTTTTTTAAATAAAAAGTTATGTTCAAATTCAAAAAAAGGTTAAAAAATGGCGATAACCATGGAAACCTTCCACAATTTTTATTAATTTTTTTTTAAATCCAAAAAAACTAATTGGGGGACCTTGTATGCCTAAATATTATTTATCTTAGCTTTTCCATTATTCATATTATGAAAAAAAATAAAAATTAAAAAGGGGAAAACAAATAAGTTTTTTTTTAACTATGTAGATATTAAATTAAGGAAAAAACCCCATACAAAAATTCTTTTGACCTTTTTTTCTGCAAAACTTTAAATTTAAAACAAAAATTTACGATTAATTTTTTTAAATTATTCTAAAATTTTCCCCCAAAATTTTGCCACCCTAGGTTTTAAAAACCATTTTTCAAAATCCCCCCTACTTTTGTTTCTAGTTAAATTCAAGAAAAAAAATTTTAAATTAAAAAGTCTGTATCCTATGGGGTTTCGGAAAAAAAAAGACAGAGATATTGTAATGGGCGATTCCTTGTTAAAAAATACGAAAAAAATTTCTATAAACATGGGGGCCGAAAATGCACAGTTTTCAAGATAAAGGGTGTTTTTTTTAAAAAAATTATTTTTTTAAAAAATTTAAATTTTTTTAAAAAAAAATATTCATTCGATTTTTTGTTTGGAAAATTATTTATTGTAAAAATAATTTACCCCCAAAAAATTTAAAAAAATTTTAACTTTCCCCCGGGCGGCATCTTAGCGAATAAAATTGGCAAAAAAATTTTCGCCACTGCCCCCTTTGGAATTTTAATATTTGCTGTTTGATTAAGCGTCTAAAGATACAACTTTTTCCCCTTTTTTTATTTTTTTGTATCTCACTTTTTGAAAAAAATAAAAACGGTTTTTTGCATGCCACTGAATAAAATTTTTTTAAATTTTTTTCTAAAAAAAATTTTTTATATTTACCCCCCAAGGATATACTTTTCCCTTAAATAATGATTTAGTCAAAAAGGTTCTGTACATCCCCAAATTAATGCTTTTAAATGGTAACAAAGGCTCTACCTATGATGATAAAAAAAAAACATTTTACAGATTTTAGATTTTTTTTTTTTTTCCTAAATAAACAGACAAAAACTTTTACATTTTATTATACAATCCCCCCAATCAGTAAAAAATTTTTTAAAAATTAAAAATAATTTTAGATATAAAACCCCCAAAAATTTTTCGTTGCTCTTATTTGGGAAAAATTTTTTGACCTTGTTGTAAACATTTTACACATTTTAAAGATTATTTTTTTTTTAAAAAATTAAAATTTTTTTAAAAAATTAATTAAATTTTTTAAAATGTAAATATTTAAAATTTTATCCCGTCGTTTTAAAATTTAAAAAATAAAAAAAACTTTTTCCGGAAAATTGCTTTAAAATTTAAAAGGGTTTTAAATTTTTTTTTTTTTAACAAAAAAAGGATTTAAAAAATAAAATGGCTGTTACTAAAAACCACAAAAATTAAAAAAAATTTAATTTTTTTAAGTTTAAAAAAAATTTGGAAATACCGCCGTTATTATTATAAATGTTTCTTTAACTTTAACTTATTAGTTTTGTACCTTAGTATTTTTAAAGGACATTGCAATCAAAATTATAATTTTTTTAAATTTTAATTCATAAATAGCTTTCGTAGAAAATCAAAAATGTTAATATTTTTTTAGGGTTTGTTGGTTTTGACAAGAGAACAGCGAAGTGAACCCCCGTAGTTCCACAGCTCTTTGAAAGTCGGGAGTTGATACCAACATACTAAAAAAAATAGCCAGGAAAACTGCTTAAACTTTAATTAATTTCAGCATAATAAACTTTCATTTTTGAGTAACTAAAATTTTATTGTATTAAATATATTATAAACAAGACTTTTTCTTTTTCTTATCTTTTTTTAAAAAAAATTTTTTTGGTTAATTTAAAAATAAAAAAGCTTAGCAATTTGATGTGGAATGAACCCTTTAATTTACACACTATTAAAAGAGGGTTAATTTAAATAAGTTTTTCTTTTCATTTTATATACTAAAATAATTTTTAAATTAACGTTATTTAAATAATATAATTTTGTTTAAATTTTAAAAAATTAACAAACTTTAAAACTGCCTAGGAATAATTGTTTTGTAATTCACAAACTACTAGACTGTCTTCCTAAATTTTTTACCGTTTATCGTTTATGTTTATAATTACTTTAGATGCAAATTTTAAAAAACAAAGACAATTACTGGTTTAAATTTAGTTTAAACATTTATTTTTTTTTTGCAATTAACCCATTTTCTTAACTTTTATTTTACATGATTTTTAAGCCATTAAGTTACAAGTAAATATTTTTTTATTTTTTTTTTTTTTATACAAGTATCCTTAAAATTATCTTTTTGTTTTATTCAGTAGGTAATTTATAGGGCCCGAATCAAGTGCAATTTTTTTAATTATAAGGAATCCAACACAATTTAAAAAGATCCGAATGACGTTTTCCATGGCCCGCCCCCATAGGGCGTCATGGGGAAGGCCATCCGAAAAACCCCCCCGCGTCCGCTCGGTCATGATCTTGGGCCCAAAAATTTTTTTGCCTCGTAAAGAAGGGACCAAGGACAACAGATTTCGCTTTTTCATACCAGTTGTTAGGGGGAATGTTGACATGTGGGTATAAATTCAGCTTCCCCAACACATTTTCCTTTATGCCCTCCAAAACGCCGACAATCAGGACAACCAATCACTCGTTATACTCCGGATAGAGACTCGAAGTTCGCCAAGTAGATCCTGATATTTGGCTCGTTTCTCCCGTTCCTTTATATCTTTCTTTTGCGGGGGGGAGAACTCAATCACATACATAGAGTTATTCCTTTTTTCAAGGGGAACGAACAGGTTTTTTGGCGATTGATGCGTAGTTGGGAATGCATAATTCCCAAAATATGCGACAGTTGTCATTTTCCACTACTGCCTCGAATCCCGGGGGCAAATGGCAAAATTGCTGTTTCGTCGTTTCGTAATAATGTCTAAAGGGGATAAAAAAATCCCCAAGCGAAACGTTATGTCGGTGGATGTAACCACTTACAGCAAGCACTGGAAAGCTAACAATAAATGCATTAGGGGGGGGCAAACGACAAGAATATCAGGAATGTTGAAAACTGGCTTCGGTATACCAATTTGTTTTTTACCCCCTCCGGAATGCTAGTAGGAAATCCTCGGTCTCAGACTTGAGCTCAGCAATTTTAAAAAACCCCAAAAGTGAGGTTTCGAGATAGATTGAGTCTTTCTAGTTTCGGTAAAATACCCGTGTTGCGGCTTATTTAAAGTGATCTTCTAAAAGCCCTGCTGCTCTGTCTTTTAACGAGTTCTTACGGCTTTAGACTCAAGTCTTACAAGTGACTGGTGGTCTTTTGGATCTATTGCTCGCTCTGCTGCCTTAATAAAAACGTCCAACATTAGCTATTTCGGGGCTCTTACTAGTTGCATCATGGATTAGTACTATTGGCAACTTGAAAGAAGACTCAAAACCAGTCGATCTCTCTAAGTTAAAGGCCACGACCTCCCCGGTGGCGTGGGGGGTAAATACGGGAGTTGTGAGCGCGGGGGGGATGCTAGGTGAAGATGCATCATTTTTTGTGTTGACGTCCAGCTGCGCAGTTCCCCTCGCGTCCCTTAACCACCCAAAAGAGTAAAAATACAGACACTGCTAGCATGTTGGTAGCAAGGACCTTATTTATTCCAAATAATTCATTTAACATCTTGAGTCCGGTTTTCGTCGATTCCTAAATATCGATAATTCTCGTTGTTTTGTAAAGGGCGGAGTAACGCGCTATCGGCAAGCTGGTCAGCTTCTAAATCGTTACCCTACCGGCCCTTATTTAGCTTAAGTTTTGCAAACTTGTCGAGGCCGAACTCCATTCCAACATCTCTAGTGTATTCGTAAACCACTTTAAGAGACTGTTGTAGGTCTCGCTCCGCTAGTTGCGTACAGTTTTAGGTCATCCATATAAAGCAGCGAAATACAAAATAGCAAAGGACTGAGTGAGTCACCCTGAAATATGCCTCCTTTAAACGTAATGGGACTAATGGGTTCGGTAATAATTTTTTGTGCTCCAGATGTTATAGAGAACTTTGACTTCCAAAGTGACATCAGTCGCTCAATGCATCGGATTAGGTTAAGAGGAACCTTAAGATCTTTAAGCAGATGCAACAGTAATTCGTGAGATGTTGTGTCACACGCTTTTTGGAGTCAATCCACGCCATATTAAGGTTGCGTTTGTATTGGATTAAGTATCGTCTAATGTATCGATAAGGAGATTTTCTTTGCAACCATTGATTCCTCTTTTTCCTCCTCGCTGCTCCCCTACATCAGAGAGTATGGGAACAACTGCACGCAGTGTTCTAGAATATAAAATTCTGGTGAAAGCCTTGTAGCAAGTATTGAGGCAAGTGATCGGTCTATAGTTTTTGGGTAGTTTTAAATCGCCCTTTTTTGGTATCAATATGGTTCGGCTTTCAACAAACCACTCAGGAATTGGCGTGTCCCCGTTGAGCCAAAAATCAAAGATTCTGGCTAAATGTGGATGTATACTGGGGAATTTCTTCCACCAGTAGTTGTTGATACCATCCGAACCAGGTGCAGAATAGTTTTTTACACCATCTAGGGCACTTTTCACCTCCTCCGGCGAGATCGGCGCACTCTCATGCTGGTCAAGCTGCTTGTCCGCACAATTGGCTCTAAAGTTAGTCAATGCTAGAGTGTCTCGTTGTAATGGCTTTGAGACTTCGTGAACATCCTTTCAGAACTGTTCCACGACATTTGCTGATGGCGGATTTTCAATTGTTGGTGTTGAGTCTGCGAGAAAACTAGAAGGCCTAGTTACGAATTTATTTGAATCCAACACATTATTATTATTATTATTATTATTATTATTTTAATTAAGGAATCTTTATACTAATAATTAATAGGCAAACAATTAAGTGTAAGAAACCATGAATAATAAAAACACAATAGGAAAATATTAATCAAAACAAATCTAAGACGCTTTAAAAAGTCTTAACAGCTTAATTTTCTTTCTAATACATTATTTTTATATTCTTAAAAATTCTCAAGGGCTAATGCAGTGTCTATGTCTAAGTCTGATTTGGTTAGTAACATTAAAAAAGTGAAATTCAATTAAATTTAAAAAAATGTGTGTTTACACCACAAACTGATTTAAATAAAAAAGTAATAATTTAAAAACTATTAATTAAGTGGGCAGCCTTTAAAAACTTACTTCGTATACATAAATACCATCATGGTTTATACAAACATTATTACCAAATTTATTTTTAAATCTTTAAGCTTATGTTTTATTATAGCAACTAAATCTATTTTGTTGTTTTTTATGTGTTTATCAAGCCGTAAGTTATGACAGATAGTAAGTGCTGCCGCATTAGTTACATAATTATGAAATAATACTTTTAAAATCAAAACCATAGGGGAGGTCGGGGTTTGAATTAAAAAAGGTAAGTAATAACTAGCGGTTTTCTCCAAAACTATACTATTCCTATGGCGCGTACTTTAATTTGCTTACTAAACCAAGCTGCAAGGCTTGGAAATGCCGGTTGGCTCAAGGAGCCTTGAGAGTAAGCTAAGTGCTGAACAACATTTTTGGGAAGGTAACGAACATTTTAATTTTTACAATTTTTTGATTTACGCCTAAAGTATTAGGTGTTAGGATTAGGTTATGTTTTTTTCCAGAACGTATTTTATACCTAATAATGCTTCATTACTTAAATAGCGTAACTTTAAACTAATATTTTGCTATTACTTTTTAACACTAAAAGAGTACTTCTGGGGCTATAATTAACAAATCGTCGGGTCAGTATTAATACCTACCCTAGATGTGGAAGCTATTATTAACAGCGGGTACCTGACTTTTCTTTATAATAAGGAATGGAGAAACCCGAAACCATAAGTAGTTGCCGACAAACTCTGCTATCGACTAAATGTAACCTGAAACCCAATAGGTGCAAATTGAGGTTTGGACGCCCTGTAGAAGGACTATTGCAGAATAGAATAAATATACACAAGTTTTTATTTACAATAATACATATAAATTACTACATCACAATTCTTGTGATCGTCAATAGGGCGTATCAGCAATGTTTATAATTTCACAGTTTCCAGAAAGTAAAAAATTTCCCCTTGACAATTTTTTTGAATTTAGTTTACTTTTATAAAATATTAAAAAAGAAGAAAGGTTCAAAATTACCATTTTACTAGGCACTGATAGCCTTAATTAATTTGTTAAGAGGTTGGAAAACTTAAACGTAACTTATTATCTAATGACAATACCTACCAGCTGTTTACAAAATTATAAAAACCTTAATATAATAAAAAAGTTTATGAAAAAAGTTACAAAATTTACTCAAAAAGATCGAAGAAAAATTCACTTAAAGTTAGCAAACAAATTTATTTAAATTTCACCAGAAAACCGAAAAGGGTTTCCGGAGTCTATGAGGCGTAAATCTATCGAAGATACGACACAATTAAACATTGTTTTTTATCACTATAAAAGTTAAAAAGTTTAAAGTCAAATTTAGAAATTATTTACAGTTTTTGGGACATCCGGTATCACTTGCCATTTCTGTGACACTCGGTATGAATTATTAACCAACTTTCTTCTCAACAAGTTTAGCTATTACGTTTTTCTTGCAGCTAATCTACTACAATTCCATTCACTAAATCACTTTCATAAACTCCTCCAGCTAAAGTCTCTGCTTCAATTCTTTATAATCACTTTAATTACCCACCTTACTTTGTCTTTTAACTTTATGTAGAAAACTTCAATTTAAATTTGACACAGATAATTATTTAAAGAAGCCTTACTAACTAAGAAATGAACACCTTGTACTAAACCTTATAATTTAAATTGGTTACAAAAAAAGATGTGATAGCCAATTTTATTGTGCTAACACGAAGAACGTAGTATTGAACTACGATGAAGAACTGAAATTTTCATCGGTTATTTAAATAGGACATTTTGGCGGTTTGCCTGAAAATGCTAAGGATTTTTTTTACGTTTCTAACATAAGAAAACAGCTTTAAGTTATCGTAACGGCACACATAGCTGTACTAAAATTCGTCTCGCTTTGACCTCCAAGGCTTGCCGTACGACCCATTTCATTGGTCTATTTACTTGACGCGCGCATGACTTACTTTCACGACGTTCTACTACTTTCCGCGACCGCCTGACCCTTTGCGTGGACCAAAGGGCCTAAGCTCTCATTGGATGCCTTGTCTCGCTACGTAATTACAGAGTTCACGAAAGCATGTCGATGTGTCAGCCTTGCAAAGCGACGGACGGCTTCCTTTGTTTTGTTATTTTTAGATTCGTAAAGAGGAATTTTCAAGAATGATTTGAATTAACTAAGGCGGAGTTGTCACGATTATAAGGCAAATTTACTGTTTAAATTTAGATTTTTTTTTATAAAAATTTAGAAGGAATGTTGGCGTACTTGTAGCTATAGAAAAATAGCTTCCAGGTTGCAAGATGTGTTTCTGCAACAATTTTTGTATATCGGTATATTTTTTTGTGTGTGTCATAAAAAAAAACTACATGCGCCAAAAATCCGCCATACACCAAAAATAATTCTTTAGAAGAAGTGCATCATATGAGATAATTGAAAAAAAGGAAAACTACAGCAAAAGATCAGAATAAAGGGAACAATGACCAAAACAGATAGGAAAAGGTAAGTCCAAAGGAGATGGAAAAAACGACAGACGAGAAAGATAAAAAGGTGAAGAAACGGTTATTAGATAAATACAGTCACTGCAAAGAAGACAAATATGTTTGTATTGTTTGTAGTAGCTCCTATATTAAAGATACATCAGGTCAATATGGGTGTAGGTGATACCACATCATACACTTGCCTAAATTATGAATTGGTTTATAACTACGAATGGATACACAACTTTGTTGTTATAATAATCGTTGATATTTTTTTATAATTGGTAATCATTTATAAAAATACATAGTTAAGGCGAAAATGTGCCATTCTCTTCTCGTGATGTATAAGTATAATGTATACATATGTTATGTAGAGTTGTTTGATTCTTAGCATAAAAATTAATGATGATAGGTATAGGCCTGATAAATGTTAAATAAACATAAACAAAAAACTTTGATTTTCTAAAATGAGTTAACGAGATTTACTTTTTATTCATGTTAAGATACTTTTTGTTCTTGTCAGTTGGCATAACACATAAGGTTAATTGTTGCTCCATCTGTTAATACTTACCCCAAGCACAAGGTAAAAATTAAAAACTCACTTTTTTCAAAAAAATATTCTCTTTAAAATAATATTCTTTTTATTTTTAACTTATGTTCATAATATGATACTTAAATAGTTAAAGTATCATACATTATAAAAATCACGTCAAAATGTTAAAACATTTCCAAGCTTTAACTAGAAACCCAATTTTGGCTAATTGTGGCCCCGGCCTCCCCTTCTGTAATTTACCAAAATAAACCAACAATATAAAGTCTTTACTTAAACTAAAAGAATTAGTAATTTTTTAACATCACAAGCGCAAATTAATAATTAACAAAATGATGAAATATACGATTTTATTCTTGACCCTTTGTAAAATTGCTTATAGTCAAGTTCTTATGCCTGTACCATGTCCTGATATACAAGTGGTTCAGAATTTTAATGCCTCAGCTGTAAGTATAATTACTTTTATCATTTCTACTATTAATTAATAAATATTTAATAATAAGTGACATATCGCAATCTTGGTAATTTATCTTAAAGAGCCTCGTTAAAAGTGTGAGTACAAGCCAGTTTTTTAACCAGATTTCAAAGATCTTAATCCATGATTGTTTTATATTTTCTAGCCAAATATTATTTTTGTTGAATCGCATCATCTCAGAACTGACGTAATAACAATGGTGATTACCGATAAATCGAATTTACGCGTGTTCGATTTTAGATCTCCTCCACCACTTAAAGCAAAGCCAACATTTTTTCTTAAAAGTTGTAACATTCTTTTCCGTTCGTTACAATATAATATATGAAAATCTATCAATGTTTTACAATCTTTATAATTTTTTAAAAATTTTAAATAAACCAATGGCCATTAAAGTTTTTTATTATATTTAATTGTTTGCATATTTTGCATTATTTATAAACATCACGATTTTAGTTCGGACAAATTCCGCTTTGTATGATTCGTTGTATATCATTGTATAAATAATTGTTAAAATAAAATTGGTTAAAACATTTTTTAATAAATTACATTTATAATTGTATATTCTAAAAATTGCAACAAACAATATATTTAAATTTTGAAAATAATTTAATATAAATTAGAAAATAGTTGTTTTCGTTAAAAGTAATAATAAAAGCGGTATTTTTGCCTTTTATGATGTGTTTTCCAGAAACCGTATCAATAGGGTGATAACTTCAGTTTAAACTTTGACAGTATACATAAAAATTTATTGTTTGTTTAGTTTATAAAAATCATTAATGTGGTGATAGTTTGGTTCTTTAAAATATAACAATTATATAATGTAGTAAAATATTTTTATATAGTGTATTTTGATTTGTTTGGACCACAACTTATCTTGCTAACATTTCGTCATTTCCTTTTGAGGACCGTTTTCCTTCCGATAACAGAGTTTATAGAAGCCACAAAACTTTAGTTATTTCGCAATTTCAACATAAAAGCCCAGGATATACCATTTTGCTAGACTAAAAGTTAAAAGTAGATCTGTGTTCTTTTAGTCCAAGATAAGTCATTCTAAGCAGGTAATCTATATATTTGTTTCCAAATTAACTAAATATTTGAATTTTGTAAATTTTTTATTATTTAGAAAAGTTTTATTTTTCAAATAATTAAACAAATTAAATAGAAGTTATCTTGAGCATATCTTAACACGGGTCTTTCTTTTAGACTGCTTTCTTAAGCTTTTCTTTGAACCTTGGACGGTTTTGTAAAACATCCTTATTTTCTGGGGATGTAGTTACTGACTGATCTCGGCATATTAAGGTTTAAGACAATCCAAAGGTAGTACAAGACCTTGGATATAATCTATAATCTTATATCTTAGATCACTTGTACCGGCGCACATTTAAAATCAAATATTACCCGATTGTAGATTATATTTTGTGGCTATATAAATTTGCATGTTTTAGCATTCACAGAGAGAAATTTGACAAATAACCCCGTATCTTGTGGCTCGGATTGAGTTAGTCGGGACATAAACTTAAACATCAAATAAGTTTATAAAATGTAACAGAAAGTTCTACGTCTCTGGCTTTTTACCGTAACAAAGTATTTAGTAAAAAACTTCTTAAAGAACAATTAATATAGTAATTACCGACATTGATGTTTGACAATGCGCAGATGATACTAAACAGTTTAGCATGAGTTAAGTTCCAATACTACATTTTGATGCTCCGTTTAAAAATATTTCGTTATTTTATGCAAAGAAAAAACCTATATACATAGGCGTTTTCTTATGAAATTTAATTTATTTGTGTTAAATGTCAAATGTAAATTAAACATGCAACATAACAAATGAAAAAAGGTGATTTGGCCGTCAGAAAAAAAACCTTTTTTATTTTATCTACAAAATGGAGGCATAATTTATAATTTTATAATAAACTTAATTAGAAATCACGGCACTGGGAAAATAAATCAAATTATTTCCAAAACACCTAGGTCTTTGGACAGCCCCCAAAGGCTTTTACAGAGCCTAAATACTAGGTAATACGGGTGCTGGATATATAGACGTTTAACTCATTTTTCCCAGTTCCGTCAATAGTGTTTGAGTCCAAAACATGCAGAAATTATATTTAATAGTACATTTGAAACAATGAAGTTGTGCCACCACGGACGTTATTAAAGGTATTTTACCACTGGGCCTCCTGAGATTCGAACTTGTTTTAAACCAGCTAAAATTTATGATTAGTTGAATGAATTGTAACCACCCATTATCTTTGTTATTTGACGTTTGGGAAAAATGACTTCAGTATACAAGTTTGGTGATTCTAAATATTTTTTTAACAAATTTACTTCTGTCTATACAGGGTGTTTTAGAAAGTCTGGACGTGGTCCTTCTATCTTATTTTAAATAACTTCTATTTTTTTATTTGAGATGTGCATTTTCTTTGAAATTCTAAACACTTTTGTAGCATACCCCTGTCTCATTTTAATTGGTTACCAGAGCTGTCGGTAATTAAATTAAAATAATTGAAAAATGGTATTCAATAACTTCTCAGATTGGATTACTTTAATTCAATTACTTTCCGGAAAAGGTTATTGGATTTGGATTATCAGTTAAAGGATAATGTAATTGTAATTGGTAATTGATTTTTAAGAATCCCAAGTAATTAAATTACTTCAAAAGGAATTAGATTACTTAAAGTAATTGAATTACTTAGAAATAAATTTAATTACCCAATAAATAGTTAAATTACTATGAAAAATTTAATTACCTTTTTTAATGAAAAAACTGCCAAAATTTTGGCAAGCCAGAAAGAGCATCTTGAAACACGGTGGGCCGCTTTGAATCTGGCGAACGCCGCCACCGCGCCAATTCAGTATTTTCGACTGATGCTTACCGCCACCGTTTTTTTTTTTTTGTGGAAAAATCTGTTGGTGTTTGGGGTAGGATAAAAAGAAATGCATTTTTAAAGTTATTTAATGTTGAACTTGCCGAGAAAGCAGTTTGAATAGTGTGACGTGAGAGTATGATGCATATAAGTATAAATATTTTATTTGTTTAGTGTATTGTGTTTAATATATGTGGTAATTTAATTAATTATTGCTAAAATATTCAATTACTTTTAGTTTTAATTGATAATTGAATTACTTTTTAAAAGTAATTGCGACAGCTCTGATAGTTACATCACAAAAAGCAAAAAACCGTAAGCTTTATCAATATCGTGCGATATCGCCATATTTGTTGATTTTTAAATTAAGTTATGAAATTTAACTTATCAGTCAAATAGATACATTTACCCCAAATTTAGTTACTTATTAATTTAGTAACAACTTGTTCACAGCCATACACACGCCTATATTCCCTTTAAGTCCTTTTTTGATTATAATTATTCCTAACATAAAATTTATAAATGTCTTTCCTTTCTTATTTAAAATAACCCATAGTTAAATAATATTTAACCAGATAATTAAAACTAATGTCAGTGTGAAAGAAAGTCATTTGACGGATATGTCACACTTCATGACTAATTGATAAAATGAATAAATATCGCTATATAGCATGATAGTGATAATGATCAGGCTTATAGTTTTTTGCATTCTGCGATGTAACCATTAAAGTCAGACATAGGGTATGCTACACGAAATATTTTTAAAATTTCAAAAAGAATGCAAATCTCAAATAAAAAAATAGGGGACTTATTTAAAATAAGATAGTAGAACCACGTCCACACCTTCTGAAATATCCTGTATAGGTGAAATGAAGTTTTAAAAAAATTGAACAACTTAACTTTTATACTAAACATGTTTTTCCTAAACGTTAAATAAAAAAGTTATGGGGGGGGTAACATTTATAAATGGACACCCTGTACTTATTTACTCACCCGGAAGTGTGATTTATATTAGGTATCATATCAAATATATCATGTTTTATTTGTTATTTAAATTGAATTATTAATCTTATTGTTTTAAATTTATTGCCCTTACCTAAATCTAGGTAAATAATTTGTTGCTTTTGGTTATTATTGTTTTTGTAAATTAGGGAATTTTTAGTTATCCGAAACAACAATTTAAGGTAATTGGACCTATTTTTTTTGTGCGTTTACGACAGATTTTTTTTGTAACTGCTTTTATAATTAATTATAACAAGCAAATATTTATTTTGTTTTTTATTTAAAACTCTAGATGACCTTTCCTTAGGCAAAATTTTCTGTAGTAAAATGTGTTTGCCTTACTTAGGTCAACTTTTAAAACAGAAGCAAGTATTAGAAGTACCACTTACATAAAACTCTATATACTTTAAAAATGTAATACATTTATAAATTCTTAAAATAACCTTTAAATGGGCCATTTACGAAAATTTCATTTATAGGAAAAAAATACAAAATTAGCAAGCATTCTATCTTAAGAGTCAAGACAGGATGTTTACATTTACGATTTTTGAGATAAATAGGCAGTTTTCTTTTCATCGACTTATTGTCATTTCAGGGCTCTTATTTTAAAACTTATAAACAATTAAATCACGTAAATATTATAAGGATTGCTACAATTCTTGTTTTTTAAAAACATACTTCCCCCTGAAATTACTAATATTATGTTATTTTTTCTTTTACTATTTTAAGGTTTCCCTAATCTTGGAAGTATACCTTCAGCTATACTTATTCATTTATTAAGTCATCTTTTATTTTCTTACAAAATATATTTTTTAGTACGCAGGGAACTGGTACGAATATGCAAGGTACTTTGCCTTCTTCGAAGTTGACACCAAGTGCAATTCGGCGACATACACTCTTAACAGTAATGGAACTGTTCATGTATTAAATAGGGCTATAAATGAGACGTAAGTATTTAATATATATATATATATATATATATATATATATATATATATATATATATATATATATATATATATATATATATATATATAATAAAAATCATAAGGTTTATCATAATATTTCAAGCCTTTAAACATCAACCTGAATGTTTCACATTATCACATTTATAATTACTTACCAATAGCGATCGATAACTTAATTATAGATATTTAAACGATAACCTAAAATAGCTGTAACAAAAAATTGCAAGGATAATCTCTTTAAACAAATTTTTGTAAGTAACCATGTAAAATAATTTCCCTCTGCACAGCATAACTAACAGGCAGTACGATCTTTCCCTGGTGGCGCTTTTGATATTTTTAAGCACAAAACACGAAAGAAACGATTAATATTCAAATTCAAATAAAGAGATATATCATATCTCAGCAAAACGTTGGTTAAACCTGCGCGAGAAAAACGACCGTACTTTAACACCAAATCATAAAATCGTGCTGCTTTTGTTGTTATGCTGTGATACCAACGTGATACCGGTATGTTATGGTTAGCTAGCAGAAATTTGT
>JAHBCN010019313.1:0-16130 GCA_019359885.1 Listronotus oregonensis
CGCATGCTGAATGATGGGTAGGGAGGGGTATATACCACTTTGATCAATCAGCACGCAGAGCGGGTGGTATATTTCTCCCCATCAACCAATTAGCATGTGAAGTGAGGGAGAGAGATGGTAGACTGATTTTCCTTTCCTTATTGCACGCTTGTTGGCACATTCGAGCATATAGTAACCTGGAGGGATAAAGCAAAGCGCTGAGAACGTGGTCATTAGAAAAAGAAAGCGACAGTCATCGCCGTTGCCATCGCTCTCTCACAACGTACCTGATTCGGCGAATCAGGAACGATGTAAGAGAGATAGCGACGGCGATGACTGTTACTCCTTTCTATGACACTTTACGCTTTTGTAATCGCCTTCAGGTTAAGTATATGCTTGAAGGTTGAGACTTCCGTTTCGACTTTCATCAAGTGAACAGCGTTTGGAAGCTGTTTTAGCTTTTCGGTGGAATCGACCGCAGTGCGCGGAAAACAAGTGCTCGTGAAAATCAGAAGGGGAACTCGCCGCCAATTAATATGGGGTCTTTCTTCTGGGGCTAAGCCGGTGAGTGATGATTCCTATATCTGTTTCTTTCTGGGAGCCCTACGCGAGGATTTTCCTAATGCGGAAGATGGTTGCGCGCTCATCAGGAAGGGGCAGTACTGACAGAAAACGGTTATGCGCGATACCTGTAGCAGCTCTTGGTTTGACTACCGTTAATTGTGCATTTCATCGATTAAGTTGAGAATTAGTCGGAATTTCTGGGGGCTACAGAGCCCGATTTCAGATTTTCCATAGACAAAAGCCGGAAGGCTTATGTTGCGACATCGCAGCATATGACTGGAATGGGGAGTACTGGTTCTGGCGCTGGAATTAAAAAAGATTGGCAGCCAGAACCATAATTTGAGTACCAAACCAAACCAACCATGCTTGAAGGTTCACACATCCAAGCAGCAAGGCTGCCTCTTGGTAGGTATGTGCTCGAAATTATTAACCAACGACGAAAAAACCTTTTATATATGCCTTAAGAGTCCATTCGCGCCGCAAAAGTTGAATCCAATTTGGAGTTCGGGGCATAATGTTTTTCTCAAAAACGGTATAAGTTATCGATAATTTTCAAAAACTATATGAAAGCCAACACTTAAATCTACGCTTCTGCTGTAATAGTTTTTTAAATTTGGATTTAGTTTTTAAGATTTCCTTGAGTGAAAGTCACCCAAAAATCGGTTATGTTTAGATACTATTTTCTCTTAACTCGACTTATATTTCAAAAATCCGTTACAGTAGAGGCATAGATTATTTCCTTACCTTTAAGATGGTGTATAATTTATGTCATTTAAGTGAAAAATAGTTACCGAAAAACGTTATCTCCTGTAGGCTTGCAATCGGAAACAACATCGCATCGATACACCGAATTTGGAAGAACCTAAATAAAATATAATATTTTTAATGCGGCTATACGAAAATTGTGGTAGTGGGAGTTTGTTAGTCTCCACCCACCGTCTCCGCGTCCTTTCGCCCGACCCCTAAGGTGTAGCGTAAATGGACTCTTAAAAAATGTTCAATTATTTACCTGCTAGTATAAAGAATATATACCTAAAGTCCAAAATTTCTGTCAGTGACTTATTTAATACCGGCCACCCAACCGACGAAGCGGCTGAATAAAAATCTAACACTAGTAAATGATTTTTAAGCCTATGATATACTTTTCCGCTCAAATAACTGAACCGGCCAAAAGTTTCATCCACGTTGTCATAATTCGCAAGAATAAGTTACCCCTCAGCGATCGCACTTAAAATAGCACGCCAATATGTATTGAAATCATTGTTATGAAGACAATAAAAGTGGCAACACAATTCATTAGTTTAAAACTTGAAGAGACTTGAAAATATGCGTATTGACAGGGTTTCTGCTTTGATGATTTTATTTAGTTATTATTGATTATGGACAGATTTTGTAAGTTTAATATTTAATTGCTATACAGGCTATTTTTCTAAATACAGGGTGGCCGGCCATATTTTGACCCATTTTAATCGAGAATAACTTTGGAACAAATAAAGGTATCAAGATGCGGTTTTTGCAGATGTACTTATATTTCTTTAAAGTTTATTCTCGTACCTTCACGATTTTATTGTGACATTCCATTAGCTCAAAAACAAAATGGCCGATTTTCCATTATAGGACAACTATGTTATTTTAAATGGAACACCCTGTATATGTTTTATATTTTCAAAATTTAATCTTTCCCCTTTAAAAAAAGTAACACAAGCTATGGTTATCTCAAAAAACAACGTATTTATTGACCTTGAAAAATTGACTGCATTCGACCAACAATATTATTTAACAATTAAAATTTGCTTCATATGTTACAAAAAAAAGGATCGCCAAAGGTTTAGGTTATTCACAAAATAATAGTTACAATAAGGTTACATTACTTTTTAAAAAACTACTGAAATGTTGAAAATGCCTTCCGTCGACTTCGACGCACCTATTTAAATTCGAAAAAAACTTATTAAAACTATTGACTAAAAATTCTTCAGGGAATATTTTCTATTATGTTTCGATATTAATTTTTAATTGCTCTAAATTTTGGAAGTGGACTAAAACACCTCTCTTTCACATATCCCTACAGAAAAAAATCTGGAACAGTCAAATCTGGTGAGCGAGGTGGCCAGGAAATAGGTCCTCTCTTCCAATCCACGGTTTCAAAAACGTTGGTCAGTGAATCCTTGGTAATGTTAGCATAATGTGGTGTAGCCCATCTTGTTGAAAATATACGAAATTCAATAGATTTTCTTCTTGCAATGGGGATAAAAATATTTCCAGCATATCAACGTAAGTCCAAGAGGTTACAGTTGTTTCATGAAACAAAAATGGCCCATAAAGTTGCTTTGACATACCACAGACTGTGACTTTTGGCGAATCTCTAACGTGTTCGTTATATTGTCGAGGATTTTCTGTTGCCCAAAACCTGCGTTATGCTTATTTACTTTTCCATTGAGGTGAAATGTGGCTTCCGTCTGACATTATTAGTCTATCAAAAAATGAATATTGTTTCTTTTATTTCTTGTAACATTTGAATTTTGTATGGCTTTAATTTAAGTTCTTTTTTTATGATTTCTTGTCTGTAGTTTTAGGAATATGGACTGAACTTGAGATTTTTCTTGTTGACAATATTGGATCTTCCTGAGTTATCTCAGAATTTGTAACGTTTTATTGAAATTCTCATTGTTTACTAATTTCTTTTTACGGGCTAAAGATCCTGTACTCCAGAATTTTCTGTACCAGATTTTAATTGAATTTTTTGTGGGTGGAGCTTTATTAAAACATGTTTCTAAATCTTCACTGGGTTTCTTTTACTAATTTGGTTTAAAACAAACATAATAACACATTTTCTTTTTAAACCGAGAACATTTTGCGCTTCTAATTAAAATAACTTGTCAAAAATGACCAACAATGGCTGACAATGAGGCTTGTTGCTGTTATGAAAAACGAGATAACTTTTTTCCACGGCGACTTTTCAAAAATCCTTTTAAAATAATATTCCTATTAAAACATACAGTCAATTCTTTGGAGGTCAATAAATGCGTTATTTTTTAAGATAACCATAGCTTGTGTTACTTTTTTTTAAAGGGAAAGATTAAATTTTAAAAATATTGAAACATATACGGGGTTTGTTCCATTTAAAATAACAAAGTTGTCCTATATCGGAAAATCGGCCATTTTGTTTTGAGCTAATGGATGTCACATAAAAATGGTAAAGATACGAGAATAAACTTTAAAGAAATATAAGTATATTGCGAAAACCCATCTTGATATCTTTATTTGTTCAAAAGTTATTAGCGATAAAAATAGGTCAAAATATTGTCCCCTTGTATTATAAATTTCTTATAATTGTACTATATAGATATTGTTTTGTGCCAATTTTATAATAGTTTATCTTATTTAGTGTATATAATTTGTATATAAAGATTTAGTGTTTTTAAAAGTGCTTTTAATTCTGTAAACTATGAATATTAACCAACATTTAACTAGCTACCCCTACAAAAAAAACCCAGTTAACGTTAAAAGAACGAATAATGGTTAGAAATGTTTACCATGGGATTCGGGAACGAATTCCAGAACTAACCACTTTGGATGCTGCAGAGATATGTGCAACTTTAACAAAGTTTTTTCGCGTACGGTATTCAAAGTTTTAAAAGCAAAAAAAACAATATTAGTAATTATTCGGATACTGGAAAATGATATTTTTTCGCTATTTTACACTCTTTACTTGATTGTTAAACATGAATCAGAAGCTGTTTTTTGGCCGCCTCTTATAGTATTTAAAAAAATAATAATAATTGAACTGTTTAATTCCATTTTACGACATATATTCCTTTAAATTCTGTCATTTGCACGAAAACATATTTAAAAAACTCATACTATTTTAATATTAAAAAAAAATCACTTAAAAAGTAAGGAAAAAACCTTATTTTCAATAAAAAGTAGGAAAACGTTTACGTCAATTCAACTCGAAATTCTAAAAATGTTGACCTGTTACCAAGTTGTAATAGTTTTCTTTATGACATTTTTATAAGGTATGCCGAACCTTGCTTCGCTCGACCCGCAATGTTTGATCAAAAATATTCTCGATATGGAAATCCTAAATATGGAACACGAAAGACCAGAAATAGTTATTGGATTCTAGAAGCTGATGATTTCAGGGTTTTAAAATTGTTCCTTAAATGGATATTTTTGATGAAGCAATGCGTGTGAATATCGTATTTAATATTGAAATTGCAAGATCGGTGGTGAATTGGCAAGTCGGTGTTAACTTGGATTGTCTATCGTTCTATTTTTACATCTTTTTTAATTTATTTTAAAGGGACTAAAAATTTTATTATTTTTTTCATGTAGCAAAATAAAATTAGAGAAGGTTAAATTAAAGTAAAAAATGTTTTTTTTTTGGAAAAACGTTGAAAAATCGCCAAAACAATTCAAATTTGTGTTCTATGACCTCAATATAGGAGGTGTGCAAAATTAAGCAAAAAAATTACATTTTTCATTAATCCGAATAATGCCAAAATAATATAGGCTTGTTACTAATTTAAAGGATTGATGAAAATGTAAGAAAATAACTTTTACTTGTAAAAAATATTTTCATGTTTTGACGAAATTTTATCATTTATTTTCTAAAATTCATACTCCACTGAAATTGATTCCCCTGACCCCACACAACCCGGGGCACTCTAAAAGCGAGCGATGCGTCATTGACAGAAATTTTGGACTTGAAGTATAGTTAGTTTTCATTTCTTTGAATTTGTTGTAGATCCCCCATTTACAGCTCAAGACACACTTAAAGCCTGGCAAAATAAGAATCATCCATGGCTGGAACTGTCAGATGTCCACAAGGAAACAACTGAAAATATTAGGGTGACGGTCATCCCATTTTATATGGGGTGTAGGGAGAATCATGCAAATTCGGTTTATTGGGTAAGGAGACTTAAATTGGATGTTCACCAAGTTGTAACTTAGGTGTTGTATTGTTTTGTTTCCGGCAAAATTCAATAACACTTTTCAGTTTTAAGAGAAGGGTTATTAATTAACTTGTAGATAGTGTAAAATGTCGCCCATATATCAAATTGTTTTAATTTTGTGTGTTTTTTAGTGGCGGTATTGCATAAGGCTCGAAAACTTGGGAAGTCTCAGTGTTCAACTTAGAGAGAGGCACTGGAGAATCTTTTCATTGTCTGGTACATTGGAAACGGTTAGAGGTAAGAATTTACCCTGCGAGATCTTGTACAGAGTTATCAAGCGGGAACTGAACAGACTCGCCGAATCCAAAAATATATCTAAATAATTTTCAAACCTGATTTTTCAGTTGTCTAAATGACAGGGTAGACGAACATTATTTCGATTTAAACGTGCAGAAAATAAACATTTTTAAATTAAAAATATATTTATTTGGATCAAAAAATATATAAAAAACCGGATCAAAATATCAAAATGACCTCTAGCAATTCTATTTAATGTCCAATTGTTTTTCAGTTATCATTTTTGGATTCGGCGCGGAAAATTACATGAGTTTTTTTTTTTAATAAAAGTACAGTTAGAGGATGAAAAGTGGCAGTCTAATAAAATACCGTCTTTATAAAATATACTATTTTAAATTTTGGATTTCTTGTATTTTTTTTTTTTTGTAATACTCTGTATAAACTTTTGGTTTGTTATGATAAATTTTCCATAGTATGAATCTATTACCAAAATTTCGTTTCAGTATTTTTAAAAATAAAAATTCTCCATTTATAAAGGGTTTGCACTTTTTTTTTAATGATGTGTTTGCACTATTATAGACCGTTCTTCAAAACCTACTACTTCGTTTTTTCTTTAATTCGCTTTTTTGCCGATATTTCGATTTAATAACTTTCAAAATTCAAAGGTCCCAAAACCTTTCTGTTAGGTTACTTATAAATGACGTCATTTATAGGTAAATGTCTGCGTTGCCAAATAGCCTAGTAGTACAATTTTTGGCATTGGTACAATGACACAGTGGAGATGTACACTAGATGTACGCATTGAACTGGGCGGTTTTATAACCTCGCTTTTGCAATATTTGTTTTCATTTTATCGTTGCTCTTGTTCTGTGTGATTTGTATTGGATTTTTACGGTTGTGTCTCAAAATGAGTAAAGTTTACCGTTGGTGTATAATTACTCATTGCAAAAATACGTATATTAATATGCCTGGAAAGACTTTTGTTCAAGTTCCATCTGATAAGGCTTTAAGGAATCTATGGCTTCAAGCAGGGGGACGTGATCCTAAAAGGTTATCTTCAACATCTAGTTTGTTTGTTTGTGAAGATCACTTTGATGTAAGTATTCTTTATCAGTTTTATGACAGTAATGACAGAGATTTTACACGGTTCATTTCTCATCTCACAAATCAAATAGGTATTTCAAGTTTTTTGTCAAACAGTACAATTAAGTTGGAATTTGGCAAATTATTACCTAGTGATGACGCTACCCAATCAGAATCGTTTTAGAAAATTTGAATATTTAGTACTTTTATTTTGAAATATCTCAAAGTTACTTTATTTATCAGTATACTAATTTACGCGAATTTTAGACCCATATTTAATCGAACTACATAGAAATTATAAACATTTATTTTGCGTGCAAGGACCCTATTTTAATTCTTTTTATCTTTCTGCTCGCCACTGGAGGAAAAAAAAAAAAAATGAGGGGGGGTTTTTTATCATTTTAAACGATATAACACCGTATAACGTGACGTCACCTATGCTGAATAAATGCATAGTGACTCCTTTATAGTCAGAAAACGATAAAGGCAAAACCTGGCAATTTTTTAAATGCATAGATTTGGGGAAATTGGGATCAAGCAACTTCCCTCCTCTTCAAAGTCTATATTATGCCGATGGGCGCTCTTAATTTTTTGGGGTGAAAACTACCCTTTAAAACCTTCAAAACTATAAAACTTTACATTAAAGCTTAAGTTGAGTAACATTTGATTCAAATAAGTGGAAAGAGTAGTATTTTGTTTCTTTGAAACATTAGTTGAAATATTTTTATTTTTATTTTTAGGGTGAAAACTACCCTCTTATTAAAACTTTCATATTAAGCTTAAGTCACTTAATTAGCTTATATAGGGGTGAAAAATAAGTATTTAATTCTTTGAAACATTATTTAATTTATTTCAACCCTTGAAAATCAACCCTTATGATTTATTAAAAAAAAAATATGTTTATTCTAGAAAGGTTAACATATTGTCACAGAGTTGTAATTAAACAACGTAACTGCTTAAAAGTATTACTTATTTAATTTTGTAATTTTTAATCCTCAAAAATCCACCTCTTGCAATATTACAATGCAAAAAATAGTACAAAACCGCGGATTTTTTAAAAAATGCCTTGAATCGCTTTTAGAACGCTCCAAAAATTGGTTTTTTAGGCATAACTCCTTCAGTTTTGGTGATAAAAAGTTCTTTAAAAAACCATTTTGTTGGTTTTTTCAAGAGATTTAAGGTCCTATATATTAAAACTGTGTAGAACCCCTACTTTTTTAAAGTGGTGAGTTTAAAGAGCGTAAACAAGGTAGTGCTCGTCTATACACACGCGTTTTAAACGTTTATATCTCACTTAATTTCCGTCATACAGTAAATTAAAAAAAGCAAAATGTTTGAAATTCAAAAAGCTACAATTTGATACCTAAGTAATTTTTACGTATCTTCCTTAGTTTTCGAGTTATTATCATAGTTTTTGTGTTATTTGCCTTTGAATTGGAGGGAAAATGGTTTGTTTCCCGGACTAATAGGGATTAATTGTATGTAGAGACTTACATAATCATTAATATCTCAAAAACTATAACAGTTACTGAAAAATGTTATATAATGAAAAATAAAGACCATTAAATTTCCTAAAAAAAAAATTTAAAAAAGACTTTTATATGGCTGTCTTAAAATGTAACATTGATACTGAATATTCACTTCTTTTAGGCCGTGGAGTTGTCGGGCAAGAACCCGGTCTCACCAAAAGCCTACCAGCCTTCCAATATAGTAGTCACGTCAGTCTTCAAGCCCGCGCCAATGTGGTAAGTTTTAGTAAAAGGACTCCTTACCAAATGTTACATTATTTAGATCTTATAATTTTTCTTTGTTAAAGGGGAACATTCAGAATGGAACGAGAAGACGGATACACTTTCGACTGCAGGATCCCTCCATTTTCCCTTGAAAGCAAACCTGAAGGTGGCGCTGCGACCCCTCCCGAAACGCCGTAAAAACTATTTATTCAAATTTAAATTGTAAATAATATTTTTGACCTTTATTGCATTATCGAATATGAAGCCATTATTTTAGAATCGTAAGTCTTTAAAAAAGTACTTTTTACCTTTATTGATTTTCCTATACTTAATATTTATATAAAATTATTGACTCTTTTATATCAGTAACTAGAAAAAAATTATAAAAAAAGAAAACACTTTAGAATCCTGCCCTTTTTTATTTTTTTATCAAAATAACAACAATCTAAAAAACAAATATAGAAAAAAAAATTAACAAGAAAAGCAAATTTTTTTCACCTTTTTAAAAAAAATCATTTTAATTTTTTTAAAGGTATTAAAAATTTTTTCCTCACCGAATTGCAAATCTGTTTTTTCTGAACGAACCCCGTGCACTGGATTACCTTTAAAAAAACTTGTTTCCCGTAAAAGATAAAATTGTTTTAACTTTTAATAAAAAAAGTTTTGACTATACCCTGAAACACACGCCGCAGAAAATTGAAAACCTTTCTTGCTTGATGAAAGGGAGTATTGCTAATTGTTGGCGAAATATGGGCTTTTAAACGCCCCCAATAAAAGAAATAGACAAGGATTGGGGTAGAATAACCATAAGAAAGCGCAAAAATCTACAACCTTTATTTCTCCCTTGTCCGATTGGTGGCGGGCCCTAAAACCCCGCCCCCAATAAACCTGGCGCATATAGGGTATATGCAACCCCCTTCCCAAATTGGCACGCGGCGAGGGAAAAGGTTTCTCTGCAGGTGTATGCCCAAGGTTTGAGGATAGGTACAAAACAAAACCTTCCTTACAACCTACTTTCAAATTTTTTATTTTTTTTTATTATTTGTTTGGTTTAAATTTGCAGAGAACTAACTTTAAATATATATTTATTTCTTATAAATTAAAATTAATAATGACAAGTTTGTAAAATTTCCCTGTTGCCGATATCAAAGTGATCATGGACCCGGGTAAAAATTTATCATTTTTTCGAAAGTAAATATTGTAGTGTTTAAAAAGTTGGGGGTTATTTTAAAAAACAACTTTTTTTTTTTTTTTTATTAAAGTTCCAAAAAGATGAAGTCATGAAAGTAATGGATAACGTTTAAAAACTTTACAAAAAAATAGAATTAAGAAAACTTCCTGCGTGTCCTTGCTTTAATATTGGTTGCTTTTACTATATGGCATGTCGGGTTTAAGTTTAAAAGAAAGGGCATTCCTATTTTTAATGGTCGACATCATGTGAAGGTATTGGTTTTTATTAAATAGATATGTTAATACTGTAAATTTTTTTTCCAAAAATAATTTTAATGATTTGGGAAGGAAGTTAACGAAAATTATCAAAAAAATAAAATTTTCGAGCATTACCTCGGGGGCACTCCTTGGAACAAGGGGGGGGAAATTAATAAATTTTCCTCGCAAGGAGGGGCTTCCCCATCACACCTATTGCGGGAATTCCTATTCCCGGTCTTGGGTGAGAAAGACATTGTCGCTTGGCCGTGCAAACAAGCGTGCAGGTGGAAAATCACATTGTCTACAACCTTTTTCTCTCGTTCCTTGTACCTCGTTTACCAAATAGAGGTGTTTATTATCATACTCCTTTTTGGCCAATCTGAACGCAGAGCGGGGAAAAAGACTGTCACAAGGGATATTCTTTAAGTTTAAAAAATGCCTATTACCTATTCCAAGGGACGGTTTAAAACATTCGATCGAAAACTTTTTCTTTATCCCGACAAAAAGTTTTTTTTTCCTTTTTGGTAAAAACTTTAAAAGTTTTGAATTAAAGCTATTAATTCTATGGGTAAAAGAAAATCAAGAAAAAGCAATGGCTTACAATTATAAATAACTACTTTAAAAATGAAATATAATTGCCATACATACGTTCATTACATTTTGAGCAAACTAGTTTTAGTTTCGATTCGATGGCTGTTCAAGTGGGGCTTTAAAAAGGAACCTTGTGCTAGTCCTAGTATATTTAATGATGGTTCATCAATCTTTCAAAATAAGGACAATATCACTGAACAGGGCCAAAGAACACGGTTCCCAAAGTTAGGGGGAAACTGAAAGGGATTTGTCCCAACAAGTCACATAAATATACATTGATATATATAACTTATACCCCCTTTTTTTGTACCAAAAATTTGTGAAAAACAAATGAAACTTTGAATATATCAAAAAAAATATTTAGGGTGACCATTCATATTCAAAACCATTAATTTGTATGAATCAATTTGAGCATAATACTCTTCCAGTAAAATTTCATACCCCCTCAGTTGAAAAGTAATCAACAGCAGGTTTTGTTCTAATGCATTAAAATATGGTAACAATAATAAAATAGGGGAAAAAGAAAAACCCTTTTGCCAAAGATGAAAAAGGAATTCATAAATAAACTTAAAAAAAAACTAGTAACCAAAATTTATCATAGCCTTTATTTGTTGGGTAGATGGGGGAGGTCACCCATTTTGATTTTGACTATATTCATTGTATTCTTTTTTACGGTGAAAATTTTGGGAAAACCATTTTCAAAATCTAAAGGAACAAAAATTTAAAAAAAGTTGTTTTTTAAATTAAAAAATTTTCAAACGGTTTTTAAAAAATTTTGGGGAAAAAAACCTAAATTTTTTTCCCTTTAAAAATTTCGGTTATTAAATTTTTAAAAAAAGGGGAAAAAAAAATTTTTTTTTAAAAAGTAAAAAAAAAAACCATAAAATTTAAAAAAAATTTGTTAATTTTTTCCAAGTTTTCCCCTTCCCAAAAAAAATTTTAAAAAATAATTTGTTCCACTGAAAAGGGAAAATTTGCCCCCAAAAGGGGTTTTTTTTTCTATTTTTTAAAGGGGTTTTTTTCCCCCTTAGAGGTCAATGTTTAAAAAGTTTATTTTAAAAAGGAAAATTCAAAAAAAGAATAAAAAAAGCAAAAATTTTTAGGGGCTTTTTAATTTTAATTTTTCCAAACCCTTTTAAAAAAAAAAAATTATTTAAAATTGTTTTTTTTAAATATTAAAAACCCAAAAATTTTTTCCCAACCAAAAAAAAAATTTTAAATTTTTATTAAAAACCAAAAGTTTTAAAAAACCCTCCCCCTTTAAAAATTTTTAAGTAAAATTAAAAGGGGTTGGAATTTTATCCAAAAAACTTTAATTCACAAAAAAAGGGGGTTTTCCAAGGGACATTGCCCCCTAAACATCTTATGGCACCAATGAAATTTTTAAAGATTCTTCGGGTTTGGGGGGGAAAAAAGGGGAAAAAAATATCACTTTTTTTTTTTTTTTATTATTTACCCCACGTTTTAAAAAAAAATTTTTGTAAATGATTTTTTGTTAAAAAATAGGATGTAGTTTTTTTTTTTTTTAAAATAGTTTCATTTCATTTAAAAAAAATTTTTAAAAAAATATAAGTACAAATAAAGGATATCAAAAAAAAACAATTTTTGAAAGAAAAAAATTGTATGTATTATTCAATACAAAAAAAAATTAAATGAGATACTTTTCCAAAATAAACAGGAAATATGTATCGTTGGTTGTTTTTTTTTGGTTACTTTCTAAATTTGGCAACGTTTTTAAAAATTTTAAAACCGCCCCTAGATTGACCGTCTTCATTATAGCCATAGGTTGGTGCAAAATAAATCAAAAAATTTTTTTTTAATACATTTTAAAAAAAAACTTAAGAAAATAAAAAAAAAATTAAAAACTTTTATGGCCTTGGGTTTTCTTCTGAGTTGTACTTGGGTGCGGAGTAGTGCGCAAAAAGGGAGAGAAAAAGAATAAGGTGTATATTCCCCCTTTTTCGCTTTAAGTTTTGAGGGGGGAAAAGGGAAAAAAACGGACGAATAAACACGTTGAGCGAGAAACAAAGTTTTCCCCCTCTTTTCTCTTTCTCCCCAAAAATTTTAAATAAGGTTTTTCCAAATTTTAACAGATTTTAAGCAACGATATCAAAACTTATTTCCTTACAACTGGGGGGAAAAATGAGTTTTGGTATCAAGGGATTTACTTTTAGCGCTATCTCCCGGAAAAAATAAAAAGGTGTCTTAATAGGTAATATTAAAAAAAGGGGTAAATCTATCAACAATTTAAAGGGCGATACCAAAAACTTTCTATCTGGGGAAAAAAATTTTTTTATAGTTTTTGGGCCCCCCTCATGAACTTTACTTACTCAAGATTATAAATAATCTTTTAGGACCAAAAACTTGCTCGTAAAAAGTAAATTTTTTGGGGAAAAAAATCATTTCCCCCGGTTTTTAATTCGAAACCAATTTTTCCTTAAAAAATTTTTTAAAACCTTTTAAAAAACTGTATATTCCCTCAAACTTCAAACCCTATTAAAAAAAAAATAAGCCTTTTTCTTCAAAAACAAACTTAAAATTATTTTGGGGAAACTTCCAAAACCCAGCCCCCCCTCATTTATGGTTGCCGTCCTGGCGACCTCATACGTGCCTCCATAGACGAAACATCTCCTGTTGTTTTTTACACCAGAGCTTTGACTGGTAAATTTTTCCGGTTTGTATCCTTGACCCCCATGAGACGTTTGAATTTGCTCGGGGTTTTTAAAATCGGGAAAAAGTTTTCCTGTATCAAAGTAGTAAATACAGTTTTTAGTACAATGTTACTATTTTTCCACTTCTTTCCGTCCGTCTTACCCATTTTTCATTTAAAAATTTAACCCCCCCTAAATATTTTTAAAAAAAAACACCCCCCAAAAAACAAAGAAACCCGATTTAAAAACGGGGGTTTTTTAAATTTTTCGTTTTGATAAAATTTTAGGGGGTCTCCAAACCCCCGGGTTCCCTTTTTGATATGTCAAATGGCAACCCCATAAAAGGACACACCCTTTTGGGCGGCAAAACTACCCAAACCCGTACTAAAAAATTTTAAAACGATGGACGTAGAAGCGACTTAGAAGTAAAAATGTGTTTAATTAGTTTTTTGTGTTAAAATAATTTTTTTTATAAACCTGTGAATTATTGGCGAAAAAGCTTGTTTTGAAATTCCCGATTTTTTTAGGGGCATTCATTCCAATTTTTTTTTTTTGTGTTCCCTGCAAGCAAAAACCAATAGCAAAAATTTTTTTAAAGACGTTTGGAAACCCCAGTTAAATATTACTGTTGGGAATTGTCATTTTGACATCTTAAATTTAAAAAATTTAAAAAATTTTGATTTTAAAATGGTGTATACTCTAAAAGGGAGGAAAGAAAAAAATTTTCCCCTTTTGGGGGAAGATCGATGGGGGTAGAACCCAGGTATTCAATGAAAAGGCATCAAAAATAAAAACGTGGGGATAAATATGTAATGGAATTGGTGGGGGGTTTTTAAGAAACTAAATCTGCCAAAAAAAAAATACTAATAAAAATTTTAGACGGCACGCCAGGTTGAGGTACTAGGACAGTTGCCAAAAATCCGCGGGCTTTTTAAAAATTTTTGACCAATATTTCTCAGGGTTCCGTGCACAAAATTTTGAAAGAATAAGTTTTTTTTCCCCCCAAAATACAAATTCTTCGAACTCCGAAAAGGGGGATGATAAAAAAAAATTTTTAAAAAAAAAGTGCCAGCAATTGGCCCAAACCCTCATTTTATCAAAAATACTGCTTTTCTGACGGGAAACAAAATTTCTTCTTAAATGGAATTTTTAATAGACATAACTGAGATTTGGGGAAAAAAAACCCCCCTTTTTTCAAAAAGGAAAAGGGGGGAATTTTCAATTTCCCCCGGGGGGAAAAAATTTTAAATGGGGAATTTTTTGAACCTTTGGGGAAAAACATACCCCCTTTTTCCTCCAAAACTTTAAAAAAATGGATGAAAATGGTGCCTTTTTGGAACCGGAAAAATTTATTTAGCAGATGGAGCCCCTCCCCATATGTTTTGGGTTAAGGGGGGTCAATGGTTTTTGGCAATGGATAGGGAACCGGGTGCCACGAAACCCGCAGGTCTCCAGACTTAACTCCTCTAGACTTTTTTTCCCGGGGGGTTTTTTAAAAAAATAAAAAGGGGGAAAAAAGCCACCGAAAATTCAAGAACTTAAATGTAGAATTACACTAGAATGCAGAGGTATTACCAGACAAACTTTTGCCCCTTCCAAGAATTTCAAAACAGATTTATTATTGTCTCGCCAATAACGGGCACATTTTAATTTGATAAAATAAATTATTTAAAAGAAAAAATTAAAAACATTTTTTTTCGGGTTTTTGTCCCTCGATTTAAAGTTTCTTGTACTGTTTTGGGGGGAAAAATTTTATGCCCCCTTAAAAAAAAGTCACACCCGGGGGGTTTCCATTTGACATATCAAAAAAAGGGGTTTAAAAAGGGGGTTGGGAAAAGGGGGCGATAAAAATTTTTTCAAACAAATTAAACTTCCCCTGTATATCTAAATCGACGTGTTTTTTTTGTTTTTTTGAGTGTTTTTTTTAAAAAATATTTAGGGGGGTTCGTTTTGAAATGAAAGCACTGTATGTAATTTTTTCCCCTTTTTTCCAAAAAACTTTTTGTAATCGTTTTTTTGTAAGTTTTAGCTAAAAAACTTACCACGAAAAAGTAGTGGCCCTCCCTTTGGTAGCTTTGCTCCCACCCGGGGCCCAGCGGGCCGGGGGTTTTGGATGGGGGGCCGCATCTTGTTCCTTTGCTTTTGCCAGAGCTGCTTCCTTTTTTTTTATCTGCTCTCTGAAGCGACCTTTAAAATATCCACGTTGGATTAAAAAATTTTAAATCAAAATTTTTCCAAAACCCTTTTACCCCCTTTTTTTTTGGGGGAAAAAACTGTTAAATTTTCCCATGTTTTTAGGTTATTTTCCGCTTCTGTAAGCCGGGCGGGGTAGTTTTCGGGGGTTAAAAATTTTTTTCCTAAAAAAAAAATTTTTTAATTAATTTGTAATTTTTACAAATTTTTTAATTTTTTAAATATTTGGCAAAACTAAAAAAAACCCCAAAAGCGGAACAAAAAAAATTTTCCCAGTTTATCAACCCCTTTAAATTTGTCGGGGCCCTTTTCCCTTCTGAAAGATATACTTTGGGCCCCTTTCTTTGAAAGACCCCTTTTTAAACTTCTAGGCGACCTTGACGATCTTCTTTGGGGACCCCACCCCCTCCCGATCTAACGTCTTCCCCCCCCCACCCTACCGCTTTTTTCTCTATCTCCCTATCTTTACTGAAAAAAAGAAATTTTTATATCCCATTTATTAAAAAATTTTTTTAAAAAATCCATCATCCTTTCTTCTATCCCTTCTGTTCCCATATTCTTTTCTCGATCTTCTTTCTTTGTCGTCTTCCTCTTCTGTCTCTATCTTTGCTTCTATCATCATCTCTAACCTTGATCCTCTCATCTCTTCTTCTGATTTATCCTCCTCCTATATGTCTTTCTGTTCCTATCTTGGACCTTCTGTTCCTCCTTCTTCC
>JAHBCN010019314.1:0-16253 GCA_019359885.1 Listronotus oregonensis
GGAAAGTTGGGGTTGAATTTTTACCATAAAATCATCTTTTAAAAAAAACATTTTCTAGGTTATCACATTCTCCACGGTTAGTTTTTCGAATAAAAAATTAATTTATTTTAAAAAAAAATTTTTCTTATCCCCTTTTTTGCCCTTTTTTTTTGCAAACGTAAGATACCCCAAAGAAGTATTGAACAAAACATTTTTGAGTCTTACCAGTGATTTACGTATATATTAAAAATATTGCAAATTTAAAATTTTTAAAAATTAAAATGCCCCTTTAGATACTGTTAAACATATTTTTTTCAAAATTCTTCCCAGGGTTGAACAGTGTTAAAAAATAATAATACTATCCATATAGGGTAGAAGAGTGGGAAAAGAGGGAGGGAAAAGCAAAGTTTTTTTTATTTTTTTTTTTTTTGAGCTGTCATACCAATTGACCTAATGACCAATCACTTGTAAGGCTTGAGTCTAAAGCCGTAAGATTTGCAATTAAAGAACAGAACAGCAGATGCTCTTAGAAGATCACGTTAATAAGCCGCAACACAGAGTATTTTACCGAAACATAGAAAGACTCAATTTATTCACTCCAATAAACCTGATATCGTTTTCCTTGATAAAGGGAATAACTCTGTGATTGAGTTCTCCGCCCCAGCGGAAACTAACATTGATGTAAAGGAAGGGGAGAAACGAGCCAAATATCAGGAACTTCTTGGCGAACTTCGGGGTCTATCCGAGTATAACGCAATTGGTTGTCCTGATTGTCGGCTTTTTGGGAGGCATAAAGGGAAAATGTGTTGGGGGGTGGGGGTTTTCCCCCATGCAACATTTCCCCGAACAACTGGTGATGAAAATGCAGAAATATTTTGCCCCGGCCCGTTTACTAAAAAAATTTCCAAGATCACGACCGGGGAGCGAGGAGTTTTTCGATACGGATGGTTGCATGACGCCCTAGGGGGTGCATGTCGAATCTTTGTACATAAATAATAATAATAATAAAAATAAAACAACATTAATAACACTGAAATACCAGTTTAATAGAAAAATAAAATCACCCCAAACTAAACAGCTAATAACTAACATAAAAAATTTTAAAAGTTAAAAAAAAAAGAAATTAAAAAAAATAAAAAAAAAAATGCAAAATAAAACGAAGAAAAAACAATTAAAACGCCTTTTTTCCAACGTCAAAAAATGTTGACATTTTTATACTATTTTCAGGTGCAAAACTATCAATTTTACACATAAATTACTTTTTAAAAAATTTAATCCAGGATTAAATGTTCTTTTAATCCAGATTTAAAAGCAATTGCATTTGAATTTTTTAAAAACTAAATGTAAAATTTTTGGTTGGAAAAAAAGGAATTAGGGATTTTGCCCGACAGGGGAAAAACTTTTTTTAAAGTTATTTTGAACCCCTAAAATATAAAGAATAGCAAAAATTTTTGCGAGTAAAAAATTTTTACCCCCCAAATAAAAAAATTAAGGGGGATAATATTTTAAATAAATGAAATATTGTGCACGACAATATTTAAAAAACAGTAAAAATACTGATCCACAATACAATGTCAACAGAAAATTAAAAAAAAAGATAAGAAAAACAAGTAAGAAATAAAAAAAAATTTAATAGAAAGTTTTACAAGAAAGTAAGGATGGGTTTGTCAACTATTTTATACCGTTCAAAATCAAATTCTAATTTAATCACCACTGCTGATTTCTGAATTTAAAAAATGGAGGGTAAATGGGAAACGTTTAGATTTAAAAAAAAATTCAGCATTTGGGTTTTTACTAATAACATGTAGATTTAAGTCAAAAAATGCACATGTCCTTATTTTTGAAAACGGAAGGAAGCATGTTTTGGGATAACAACCGATTAAAATTGGTTAGTACCGAATGCAGCCAAACTAATACCACGGGACAAAAAAAAACGCACGCCCCCAAACCCCAAAAAGTTTAATTGTCCAAAAAAGGAAAGATATTTCTTTTATTTTTTCAGTAAAAAAAATAAGTTTATTTTTTTTTACATTTAGAAAATGTTTTGTTAAAAAGTCTGTTTTTTATTTATTAATATTTTTTCACAAAATATTTGTTTTTTTATATATTTTTATTTGAAGTTTTTTTTTTTGTCGTGCAATACATTTTTGTATATTTTTTGCCTTTTATTGACGTTTAAAAACCCTTTAATCGCTAATTTCATTTTTTCATAACATTTTGTCTTTTTGTCGTGCAATGCATTATCTTGTCGTGAATCTCCATTTTTAGCCGTCGAAAAAAATTTATTTATTCGCAGTTTTTTTTAAAAATTGTCGTGAAGGGGATGATGGGTAAAAAAAAAAAATTATCGTTATTTAAAACAGTTTTTTTTATTAAACTGATTTTAAACGACGTTTGTTGGGTGATTTTTAAAATTTTCCCCCCTAAAACATAGGGGAAAAAAATTTTTCTTATTTTGCATTTTTAAACCCCTTTAAATAATTTTACTTGCTTTTTTGCTGCAAAATCATTTATTATGTTGTCTAAGTCCAGATTTTCGAAAAAATCATTTTTTAGTAATTTTTACATAGAGAATTAAAACTTTAAGGGGTTTAAAATTGTTTAAAAAAGTCGAAAAAAATTTTTTCCCAAACCCAAAAGGGGGTGGGGGTTTTTTCTTGGGGGGCCCCGGGGTTCGCCCCGTCCCCCCATAAAAAGTTGGGCCCCCAAATTTTTAACATACGTGACATTTTAATTTTTGAAAATATTTAATTTGCGATTTTTTAACATATAAATCACTAAAATGACTCAAAAGTGTTTTGTTTAATACTTCTTTGTCGTATCTAACGTTTGTAGAAAAAAACACAGAAAAAATATATCATAATTTTTTTTTTCAAAAACCTAACGAGTGCAAAGGTGGGATAACTTATAGAAATATTTCTCTTAAGCACGTGATTTGACATCTGACTCGTGCTTATCCCGCTATACTCTTTATGGAAACTTTTTTTATATTTTTCAATGAGACATAACCTCCTAATATTTGACCGTGTATTTTTCGAACACCCTTTATCCAACTAGTCACGTGGCCACCCTGTATATATTTCCCGATTAAGTTAATTTGCAAAAATATTGACTTGCATCAACGTGATTTATAAGAGTTCCTTTAATTAAACCTAACCACATCCGTCGACATGCTGTAGTTTCTCATTTGAAAAATATGCGTTGGAAAAAGACTTAATTTAAAGTTAAAAATGTAAAAGCTTTTAATCAGCATTTCTCATCGAAGGAACACAATAAATTTATGCATAAAATTTGCGTTTTTATGGAAATGGTGTTAACAACTGCACTAAAGATCATTTAGAAAAAGATTAAATAAAAATAACTTTGTAAACATAAAAGTTATGATTCTGAAAGCAAGATTAAAAAATGTGTTCTGGCAAACGTGGTACTTAACTACACTAGCATAACAAAACAATAATATGATTGAAAAAAATTTACCCTTCTAAATGTTTCTATTTGATGTAAAAAAAATCCTCACCAAACATGAGCTCAACTATTTTTATTTTAGTTCACCATTTACTTAACATGGAAAAAATTATTTTTTGTTTGAAAATGAATTTACACATAATTTACGCAATTTTTTCAAAAAAACATTTTATTTTCTCAAAGTTGAGTCTTTAAGCTTTACAAAACTCCAAGACAAAGTATTATCTTTACAAAAAGACTAGTTACAGCCATTTAAAAAATTCTAAATCTTGAAATTTGAAGAAATAGTTTGCAATTATGCTTAAAATTTTTACTCAGACTATTAGTCAGTATTGTATTTTTATGTATTACAAATCTTAAAAACGGTTTTTAGTACGTAGTGTAGGTGGCAGAACACATGATAATAATAAGATAAATGAATTAAGTGTATGATTACAAGTAATCATGGATTGTAATTTATTATAATATTATAATCATAAGTGCTACCACTTACACTAATTACTGAAAACCATTTTTGAAATTTGTAATACATAAAAACACAATACTGACTAATAATTTAAGTAAAAGTTTTAAGGATTATGCAACAAAAAACCCTTAAAAATGCTTCTTAATACATAGTACATGTATGCCAAATTTTATTAAAATATCTAAAGTGATATTACGGATATTAATAATAAATGATTTATTTTTTAAAATTTTACCACCCTGTATCTCAAAAGTTAAGAAATTTAGGACATAGGTTCATATAAAGTTTTCTTCTTAAAATGGACTCAAAAATTGCCTTTTTGAATATTGACGTCCAGTTAAAAAACACCCGGTATAATGTAAAAAAATTACCAAACAAGATACTTTATTTCTCAATCAGGATTACCTTTTTTTAGTTTTAGGTTAAATCTATCCAAAAATAATACTGTTGGGCCTCTATCATACAGGGTGTTAAAAAAATTGCTATTATTGTATCAGAGCTAGTCAGTCCCTGGCAAACTAAATAAGCCAAACAGGATTTATGAAGACTTATCTAGTAACCATCATATTAAAAAAATATTTAATTATGCCTAGTATTTTAAAAGTTATTAAAAAAAAAACGGTTACAGGGTTGTCCGTTATGTACCTGTATCTCCGTAGGGAATGCTCCTAGGAAAAAAGTTTATGAAAACTTGTCATAATATTTTTTTGTTTTCTATTAGATTCCGAGGGATTGCCCACATATTCTGGGACACCCTGTATAGTTTAATTTATCCTAATATGCTATTTTTTCCTTATATTTTCATTATGCTTTTTAGGTTTTAAATCTCATAATGAAGTAGAAACCTGAATGATGCTGTATTATCAAAAGAAACGGCAGGAAGTGAGGCTGGATAAACAGGAGAAACTAAAAACGAATCTGTTACTGAGCAAGAAACCCAAAATATTTAGTAATTTTTCATTGTCTTTTCAGGCAGCAAAAATGTTTGAGTTTACTTTATAGTAATTTTATCGGATTAAAACCTATTATAAATTACAGAATTGTATTGTAGATATTTAACAACCGATAACCTTATTCAATCTCCTGTATGCATAGAATCTTCTATAAAAAAAAAATAAAAAACCCTTAAAACTTATAGTTTATGTTTTCCTACCCAAAATCTATTTTCTGTCTCTCTCTAACACCTAATTTCTTTTGGAAATCGCCATTAATATGAATTATTCAAATAAGTGCGATACATCATTGCTTTTAGGATCTTAAAAGCTCTTAAATTCTAAAATAGTGATGGCAGCTCAAAGACCAAACGTCGGTGTGTAAATTTAATAACACTTTTAGTTATTTACATCTATTCAAATAAAGTCATAAAAAAATAAAAATGAAATTGCGAATATTTCGTTTTTTCCAAAAGTCTTCGGAAGTATTCAAAAATTTTAAACTTCTAAGGTGGCATTTCAATCAGCAATAAATTGCGCAACTTTGCCTTCATTTAACCAACCTCGAATCTCTTTAGGTTTCCAAGATCCCAATGATAAGGCTCAAATTTGGATATTAAATACTGTTCTCATATTTGAAAAATGTTTTTTTCCCACAACAACAAATTTCTTTAAAGACGAGGCCCTCATCTTATTATTAACTCTACTCTCGCCGTAAAACTTCTCCCCTTGCCAACCGACTGACTCTAGAAGACTTGTCTCTGTTATACATCACTGTTTTTGATTTTAAAAATAGGTTTTATAATTTCTCCCATTGCAGCCTCCACTAAAACAACATGAAGCAAAACGTTCATACATCCCTTTACACTCCATCTGAAGAAGCCGCGAATTTCCTACTTTGTCCACTTTTCACCTTAGGGTAAAGTATTAATGCAAAAAAATGTATCAGTATAAATGGTGCTTTAGACATTTGTAGTAAGTAGTAAAGTTTTTCGAAAATTAGAGTATAATATTTATTTCCTTCGCCCTACGTGCTAATTGGTCGACCAATTGGCACTCTCAGTGAGAGAGGAAGGTATACATCTATTTATGCTTTCTCTCTCGTACACGCTTGTTCGCAAGGCCTAGCAGCATGGCTGCCTCTAGCAAGAATATTCTCGAAGCTTTTGTTACTAAATCAAATTTTGTATGTCCAAATTACGGAACACAGAGAAACCTGTTTTATAATTATAATTTATATATATTTCGTAAATAATCAAAAAAACTGTATCTGTAATACACAAATCTTTTTTAAATATAAATATCTATTTCTGGTAGCCTTCACTTCGGAAAGACTATGGGTTGGCAACAAACTCAAATCTAGTAACTTTCCGGTGAATTTCACGCCGCGTCGTTCGCCAGACTGTCCGGTTAGTCATAAAATTAACTATGGCGTCGACAGATCTCAATTTGCAAGAAATTTACGAATATTTTAAAGAAAACAATGGTAAAGTGAAAAATAGGGATGCAGTGCGTTATTTTAAGAAATATTTAACAGATCCCGCAACTAAAAGTAAGTGTTTTTAATGTGCTTCACAAGTTTAAAGTGGCAAAAACGGTGTTTGAATTGTTTGTTTTGGTTGGGTTAGGTTTTTGACCTGTTGATTTTTTAAAATTTTTGGCCGATATTTTGTAATATATTAGGCATGGACAACACTTTAAAAAGCAATAGGAGTATATGCTCTAAAACATAGATGCATTTTTTTATAAAAAGAACCATAAAAACCTCGTTTAAATATTTAAATAATAATGTAAATACAGTTATGTTTACTAGGCTTGACCTATCATTTATTATTTATAATGGAATGGCTTAATTATTTTTTATTATAGTTATGTATGGTATTTAATCGTTTATTTTTAATGTATTTATGTAGAATTGAAGCGGCATACTTTTTATGTTGTGATCTTAAAAGAGTGGATCATGTCGTAGGTAGTGTTTACCGAGTTGATAGATACATAATTTTACTTAAAATATAAATGCACAATTGGTTTAGATGTACAATAATTTTGCTGGTTGAAAAAAATTCTTTACTAGTATTAGGTATATTTTAACCTGTCTGTCACTCTTAGGTAGGCAACAGAAGAAAGTAATGTTAAACCCGAGATATAAGTATCGACAAAGTAAAACTGCTAATTTCAATCCCCTATTAATTTAGAATTGGTTTAGTTAGGATAGGTACTTATTTTATTCAGTGTAGGTAATATAAAACAAAATTATTGAATTCAACATTAAATCATTTTTTTTTTAGTAAAAATGTCCAAATTTTGAAAAAAATTTTACTCTCGGTAACTGATCATTTATTTTAGGCCACAGATTTTATTATGTACCGTTTTTTTACCAAATAAATTATTGCATAAAAGGTTTTTTTAATTTTTATTTAAACCTTCATCAAAGTCTTGTAAAACTGATTAGCTTATACAAAGTTACACTAACAACAGTTCAAAATTATTATTGTAATTTCCGTCATTGTTTTGGAGCATAGTTTTATAATGTGATCATTATTACAACACTAGGAAATTTTAAAGATGCAACCTTCGACCATATACCTATAGAGGCAACCTTGCCGCTTGGCCGTAAAGACGACCGAGCAAGAGAGAAATAAGAATAAGTGTATAACTTTTCTCTCGCACACTTGTTCTGATTGGTCGGCGGGAAGGTTACACCACGGATATACCAGGAAAAAAAAACCCAAAAGGATTTTAATGTTATAATAAAAATTAAAACTTTAAAATTTTAGGGTTAATATAATCTTTTGGGAAAACAAATTATCAGGTAATAAATACCCGGGACCCAAATTTTATTTTTTAAAAGCACCCCTATATTTTTTACTTTCCTTAATTTCCTGTTAAAATTTATTTAAAAAATATTTTACTTAAAAAGCTTTTTTCCAAACAATTTAATTTTGAATTTAAAAACCTTTTAATAAATAATTTTTTTTTTATACTTTATGAAACGTAAAAATTAAATTTAACTATTTTTAAAATTGATAATTTTTTGGGGCAAATATTTTAAAATTTCTGCAAAAAAAGGAAACTTTAGGCTTAAAACTCATCAATATTTACTTTTAATTGTTCTATCGTCTACCACAAAGGCAACCTTATCTAAAATGGAAAAAAAAATTGGTTATAAAAAATTATAAAGGTTTAAATTTAATTAATACTTTCTTTAACGCTTGAAATAAAAAGTTAGTCATGGTCAATATTATTTTACAAAAATTTTAAAGCGGTCAAGCAAGGTCTATGGTATTCGATAACGATTTATGGAATTCTGACCTTTGCGCGCCTCAACTTTTGCCTTTGAAAACATTGTAAAGAAAAAGGGCCCCTTAATGGCGTAATTTTCCCCGTCCTCGGGGTTAAAACAGTTATATTTTTTCCGGGCTATTACTTTTTATCGGTACTTTACTGGTCAGAGGTAAACAAAAACATTGGAATGTTAAAAGAGGCTCCTTAAGGAAGAATTTTTAGCAAGGCGTGCCACCCGTTTAAATCTACTGGGGAAGTTTTTTCATATTTGTAACTAATTATTTTTTACTTTTATTTATTGAATCAGTACGCACACATTTATTTTGGTAGTAATAATAATATTTATAACATAGTAACGGTACCTCGTAAATATTACCCTTAAGTGCAAAAAAAGAACTTTTAAAACTGGCCATTATGTATAAAATATTGTAAAAACTTTATGTTTGAACCATATCTTACTTCGTGACCTTATGAAAAGCGTATGATTCCGTGAATAATTCCATTGTTTACTTTTTTATCTGTAATTTTTAGTATTTTTCGTATATCGTACGTGAAGTACCTTAAAGTAAAATGGTTTATTAAAATGGTTCAAGATTTTAAAACTTTATCATTATGATTTATTTACAACTTATTTTTGGGAAAAAAACATTAAATTTAACCCGATACCTTTTCACTCGGCCTATAAAAAGGGAAGACTTATTGAGGGTGGTTTGATTTACACAAAAACTATTATTTTTGGTCTAGAAAGTTGCCCAATTATTGGAAAATTTTATACAAACTTTTTTTTAGTATTATATTAAACTTGAAAATTAAAAACCCATTTCACTTTCCTCCTACTCTTTGCAGCAGTTTTAATTTTTACACTAAATTGGCACACAATATTTTAAAAACACCTTTTAAAAATATGTTTTTATATTTATTTTATACCTTTTTTCTATTTAATTGCAAACCTCCATTTTCAAACACCACAACCATGTACAGTAGCGGATTTACACTAGGGGCACTCGAGGCTAATGCCCAGGGCGGCGAAGTTGCTTTAAAGAATGTATATGTGTTTAAGTCATCTTTATAATAAGTATAATAAATATAATAACTTTTTTCATTATTAAGATTATGTTTAAAATTATTATACACGTTCAAATTTATGAACAAAAATGCTAGTGTCTCAAATTTTATAAATTAACAGCTTTCCTAACAGGTCTGGAGATACAGTAGTGGCTCACGCCAAGTGCGCGTTTAACATATGGGGCGTGAGACTACCTGTCTCTATTCTTTAATCATATGTCATCACAACTTTAACAAATATTTACCTCATATACCTTTCGATATCAGCAGACGATGCACAGGCACACAAAACAGAAATCACTATAGGAGCACTTGCTTTATTTCTGAAACATCTTCTTAAGATCTCCACCACTGTACTGCTGTTACATTTTTGATTATTTCTCTGAAAACAGACTTTTGTGAAAAGGGTCCGACTTTGCTTCCAACTTAATTAGTACACTTTCCTTTTCACAGTTATTGCTTCCTTTGCCAACTGGATAATTTCACTCTGGCTAGTTCCCAAAATGTGACTGACAATCACCATGAAGAGTTTCAAGATCACTGCTGATATCTCTAGTTTCACTTTTGCAGGTCTCCCAATGACTTTTTAGTCTGTCCACTAGTCCATGCAATTCTTTACCACACTTTTTCCATACTGCTCATCAACCTAGTTTGCCCACCACTTTCTTTTTTATAAAATGCTGCTAAATACTAAATTCCTTTCTGCCCCGGCTTGTCATGAGTCCAAATGTTTTGATAGATTCACTGCTGAAGCCAAAATATTACTGATAACTAAAAAGAGTGCGTATCATTTATAGTAGCCGGGCGTTTTCTGCCAGTTATTACAAGTTTCGACAAAGCGGCAAACTTGCAATACTGCGCGAACGAAATTTTCACCTTAATACAAGTTTCGACAAAGACGCAAACTTGCAAAAATTACGCGAACAAAATTTGCATACTAAAACTTCTCCAGTTTTTGCTTCGTATCTGTACTATTCCTGCCTTAAAATATTTGTTTACTTCACAAAACAAAATATAAGCAGTTAGAAATCTTCAAAAATAATAATATTTGTAAAAGCTGGTAATTTTTTTTACACAAAAAAAAATGTTTTTTTTAAATCTTGATTATTCTCAACCCTGAGGAAAATCCCACTAAGCGTTGTTCCATGTTTATTAAACAAACACCCTGTTTAAATCTTGTTAAAATAAAATACATAAATAATGCTAACTAGTACCTTACTTCTTCGTAGTAATTTGTTGCATTAAAAAAAATAACAAAATACTACAGTTCTACTGAGAGCGTCCGCGAATACGTCTCTCTCTCCCTCTCTAATACGACGATATATCTATAGCCTAAAAAAATTAACGGTTTTAACATCGGCGCAAAAGGAAAAAAAAAAGGTTTTTATAGTATTAATTTAGATGTCTAGTATAATTAGAAACATATATTCACTTCATCCCATCATCAAATCACGATCTGGTAAATTCATGAGATACTTTCGGTTGTTACTTTTCTTCCACTGAAAGCCAATTTCTTTTACCCATTTTCGCAAAAACTAATGGAGAAGTTAGAATGATTGCTCATTTCATCATTTAATTTTTGATGGAGAGATTTTATGGTAATACGCTCTTTAAGTGCATACATGCGATAAATGGTATCCCGGATCTTGCTTTTTAAGTAATCAGTAATTTTGATATGCTCTTTATTTCTTGTTGATGATACTTCTTTAAAACTTCTGTTCGATTTTAGTCCATTTTTTTTTAAATTAAATATTGCTCTTGCACTCACTTTTGTTGCGGCAGCTGTCCTTTTCACCACATTTTGAAAGTTCAAGGCAATTCCTGCAGCTTCTTGTTGCTTCTCTAGCTTAAAAAAAGCCAATAAATTTAGAATAATGAGCTGGCTTTGCTCGTTTAGTCGCTTATTTTCTATTTTTTTCGCCTTTTACTTTTTTTTTTTGACAATGTGAAATTGTAAACTTGGGAATTTGTCATTAATGTGACAAGTAACAGTTGAAATAAGAAAACACATTACTTTTTTTGGTTTTTATTGTTTCTCTCTGCAAAAGTGTATCAGTTAAGGATGCAAAAAAATGTCGGAGTTTCATATCCAAAAAAATTCAACTATATTATTGTTGCAAATTTTTAATTTAAGTAGTTTAAACTTAGCATCCTTAAACTAGAACCAAAACTAACCAAAAAGCAATATTTATGAAATAAATTCTTTAACAAAACAGTTAGAAATGTATTTCTACGTCGTTGTAAATGGTAATTTTTATGCAATTTCGCATTGTATTTTGCATATGCGCTGGCCATAACGTTATTTTTCATTTTCCTTTCAGATGAAAATAGAAGAAAATTTAAAGAATTCATTAACACTCTTGCTCATACAAAGCAAGAAGGCGATGAAAAAGTCCTTATTCTCAAAACAAAGTATTTACATTCTCTTAATGCACCGTTAAGTCCCCTGAGTACCTCAAGTAATTCACTAAATATTAGTGCTTCCCAGTACGATCCAAGAAATGCTATCGGAATTCCAACATCGCCGATAAACCTTAGAAGTATTGACCAATATGGAAGTACCGCTTCTCTTACTACTCCTCCCAGGCAGCCTCCTCCTTACAGAAACCCTCCTCCGGTTCTTTCTCCTTCGCCATCTCTTGACAGTATTAGTCTAAGCTCCGGTTCAACAATGGATGAGCGTCCACAAGCACCGCCTAGGCGAAGAGGGAACCTAGAAGAACACAGAAGCAATTCGCGAGGAAATTTACTTGAAAACGGTGAAAACGCTCTGGAATTTGGGGATGTTTCAGGAAAGTATGGTGCTAACGAAAAGGAAACTACGGATAATTTTGGTGAAATTGGAAATTCTGGCAAGGAGAATGAGGAAGAAAAGGAAGTTATAAGTGTCAAAGAGAGGACGCAGAAGTTTAACAGAATGGCTTCAGTAGAGGATGAGTTAAGTCCAAGGGGTCCTAAGAGTGCTGAAAAAGATAGAAGTAAAAATTGGGTAAGTAAAATCAAGTTATTAAAAGCAGTGATTTAAATATTATGGTATAAAAAAACTAAATTTCATACCTTAAAAACCCACTGTTGCAGAAACACATCTTGCAACCTGGAAGCTATCTTCTATTTTTCTAATAATGTACTCGTATTAAGTTTCTTTCTTAATCTTATAAAAATCTAAATTAAACAGTAAAGTTTACTTTTAATCGTGACAACACCGCCTTAATAAATTTAAATGATTTTAAAAATTCCTCTACCGATCTAAAAATGACGAAACAAAGGAAGCCCCGTCGGTATGCAACGCTAACATATGGACATGCTTCGTGAGCTTGTGATAACCTAGCGAATCGACGCATCCAATCAGAGCTCGGGCCCGTCGGGAGTTGGACAGACGCGCAAAGGGGTAGCAGCATCGTAAGAGTACGTCACGCGCGCGTCAAGTAAATAGACAAATGAAATGCAACAAACAATTTAGTAAGACTTCTGGTTTCATTAGAAAATCAATGTCTGAAATTTGTTATCAGCATTTCGGGCAAATTATCGAAATGTTCTATTTAAATATTTTGATGGAATGTCAGTTTCCATGGTAGGTAATGTTACTTTATTCGTGCTAGCACAAAAAATTGGCTATCACATCTTTTCTCTGTAACCAAGTAAAATTATAAGGTTTTGTACGAAGTGTACATTTATTAGCTAAGTAAAGCTACGCAAGTATTTCTTTGTGTCGAATTTAATTTGACTTGTTCACGTAAAGTTCAAAGGTAAAGCAAAGTGCTTAAAGGTGAGCTGGATAATAAAAGTGATTTGCGAATGGTGTGTTTTGGAGATTAGCAGAGAGTTAAGGTAATAATCAAACTTATCGATAAGATAGTTTGTCAATAATTAATACCGGGTGTCCCCAAAACTGTAAATAATTGCTAATTTTGACGTTAAACTTTCTAACTTTTATAGTAATAAAAAACAATCTTAAATTGTGTAGTAACGTCGATAGACTTACGCCGCATATACTTCGGAAGGCGTTTCGGTTTTTCAGTGAAATTTAAATAAATTTTTTACTAATTTAAAGTGAATTTTTTGTCGATATTTTGAGTAAATTTTCTAGTTTTTTTACTCTACATTTTTTATAAATTAAGCTTTGATAAATTTGTGAAAAGCTGATATTGTAATTAGATAATAAGTTACGTTTAATTTTCTAACCTCTTGACAAATAAATTAAGGTTATCAGTGCCTAGTGAAAGCGTAAATTCGAACCTTTTCCTTCGTTACATAATTTTTTAAAGAAAACAAAATTTTAAAAGGTTTGTCAAGGGGAAATTTTTGCCTTTTAGGCACTGTAAAGTGTAAAGTATAAGCAAAAATTGAGTAGCTGATACGCCCCATTGGCGTATCACAAGAATTTTGTGGTTTAATAATTTATAATTTTTTGTTAATAAAACTTGTATAAATTTATTCTATTCCAGTGTCTCATTTAGCAATAGACATTCTACAGGGCGTCCAAACCTTAAATTTGCACCTATTGGGTTGCAGTTCATATTTAGCCGATAGCAGAGTTTGTCGGCAACTACTTATGGTGCGAAGGCGTACCGATTAACATTTCCCCATTACCAACCCTTTACTTTAAAAAAATACAATTTAGAAAATCGCATTATAACAGTTTTTGCTAAACTATTGCTTTTTTTACCCACATTTGTAACACCCTCGTTTTCACCATACCAGGTTTTTTTTAAACCCAAGAGATGTTTTATAATCAATTGCTTTCCTGCTGCCCCATAAATAAATATAGGACACACTCTTGTGTCGCTTCTGGCCCCTCTATGCATTAAAATCAACTAAATTATCAGCTTTTCATTGTCAGTCGCCAAATGAAATTAAATTAAAATTTGAAACAGGCGTCCACACTTCGCGTATACTGTTTGAAAGAGTGAATATGACTCTGAAAATGATCATTGCTGTTTTTGATATTATGGCTTTACGGTAATTTAGATGGGGTGCTCGATGTAGTTGCGGCGTGTGTAAAGGGTGGTATTTTTTCGATTCTCTTGGGAGGTTTTACGCGAGCGTATTGATGAATTCTTAGAATATTGCAGAAAAAGCAACAATAAATATAAAAATACTGTAAAGTAGTTTTTTGTATTCGCTCCAATAAAGGGCAATTTTAGGGACTGAAATGAATGAATCTTTTCCGGACTCCAAATAAGTCTCTAATTTCAATACAACAATTAAACACCTAAATTTTTTAAATTTTGACACTTTTCAAAAATTGATTGGCGTTGTTTAACGATTAATCATAGATAATAATTTTTTTTAAATGTTTTCTTGAAACATAGACAAAGAAATGTTGTTTGTAAACACCTAAAACAGTTTTTTGAGACTCATCTGCTATTCCGGACTCGGCTTCTCCTCTTCCGGAAACAGTAACGATTCCTCCCAAAAAACTTGATTTTAGGCACTTGTAACAAAAAAATAACGATTTTCCAGGTTATACAGTGCGTTTGAGAACACTTTAAAAGCGGATATCAAGTTATATGGAGCTGCCCAATTTTAAATTTTTCCAAAGCGTTATTTGTGAGATATCAAATAAAAATTTTACTTAAAAAGTAAACCTTGTTTTAGTTACCTTGATTATTTTTCTTCAATACATGCTAATAGTTTTAGTCCGGAAGGCCACCGCAAAAAAGCTAGCCAATAAGAGATACGCATGAAACATTTTTTTATATTTCTATGAACTATAGTCAAGTCGGATATTTTATTTAATTTTTTTGGCCAAATTAAATTTTAAACTCAAATTTAAACTTAAAATTTTAAATTAAAAAAAATAAAATTATTTACCTGGGGTTTATACCTGGAACGCTTCTCGATCTTCTATGCTACTATGTGTATAACTCATCGTTTAAATATCTTTATTATCGATTTAAATAATAATATTAATAATTTTTAAAGATAGTTACTCGTTCAGAATGATCTGGAAAAAATTTTAATCCTATTTTTAACATTAAAAAAAAATGTTTTTTAGTTTTAAGCCCTCATCCCAAGACCCGTTTTAAACCAATAACCTCGTTGTGTTAAACTTCACTTTATATATTGCGGTCAAGTATTGGTTCGCTTAACTACAGCAGCGCCTCCCAGTGAATGCTATTCTGGGGCCACTTTTTAAGCAAAAACCATATGAGAGGGTGCTCCTTTACCTCTCTAACCTCCAGCCAAGTCACCCCACTCCCAATTGAAAGATGTCAAAGGCAGATGGCGCTTCAATCATTGTTTTGCAAAATGACCAATGGCATACAACACAATTTAAAAAAAGAAGAACAATACACGATCAGTTACGAAATCGCAGTAAAATGGAGATAGCGGGGATTTTGTAAAATGGGAATAGTGGATGGGAGAGGCAAGAATAAGCTCTTTCATGCAACAAAAACCAACTGGGTCTACGCAGGGACACAAAACATAAAAAGTCAGGTTGGCGGCAACACCTGGACGAGAGAACAGACCAGATGATTCCCTACTCATTCAACAAAAATTCGAGAAAAAATTCCAGATCGAAGGTGGCAGCAACCCGATCTCCCCGGCACGGTTTAGACATCATCTGGTATACGGATGGTTCCAAAACCGGCAGGAATTAAGGGCTTGTAAGTGAAAAGGAATTCACCATTCTCCATTCCACTAGGAACACACAGTACTTATTTTAAAAGAAATATTTTTACTGATTGTCAAAAGAAAATAAAGGAGGGCTACAAAACAACGATCCGATAAAACAACAGCCAGGCGTCACTAGGGGCACTAGAAACCCCAAGGTAACTCCAAACGACATAGGAATGCCAAAAAGAACTGGGGTCCGGGAGAACGCAACAAGGTAACTCCCTGTGGGTACCAGGAATTCGGGAATAGAAAAGGAACGAAAAAGCGGATGAGCGCAAAATGGATCATCCCACCATACTTCGGAGCAGAACCGCCCTTGGAGTGACCAAAACCCAGCACGAGGGCAAACCAGGGAATGGATCCGAAACAAACACAAGGAATACTGGGAGAACCTGGTGAATAGGACATGGAAAGGGCTTCATAAGGGGGCCCATCCAAAA
>JAHBCN010019315.1:0-15969 GCA_019359885.1 Listronotus oregonensis
TATACATCTATTTCACAACAATATCTAATATTCTCCCGTGGTGCAATGGTAACGCGCTGGACTTTGAAGCAATAGGACGGTGGTTCCAATCCCAGCTCCGGCGAGACTTTTTTTAATTAATTTATAGGTCGTTCCAAATATGGTCAGGTGATGACGTAATACCTTAAAATATAGTTAGCCTAAGATTCCTAAACTACCCCTATTTAAAATCATCCTCTATTTTGAGTAGGGGTTGAAGATGGCCATAAAAATGTGTTTTAGGGGCTGAAATTTCTCCCATAAGAAATACATGGGAAAAACTACCCTTATTATGCTCATAGTGCGTTAGCATATCTACTAATGGGCTACAGAGTGACATCATTATTGGCAATGACTTTTTATATAGGCATAATGCAAAAATTAACTATGAGGAAAACAAATTATATTTACAAGGACATCCTGTACCATTTATCAATGAAAATTATATTACATGTGACAATAAAATAATACATAATTATTCGAGATTGAATCCGCTGGAAAATGATATTTGTGTTGAGGAATGCATAGACCCAAAGAGGTCTATATTGAATTTTGTACACCATGGGAGGCTACAGTATGATGGTATAATGGACCCAATGAGGCCAATTGTATATGTAGACCGAAATAGGCTACTAAATGGTATAGTGGACCCAGGAAGGCCATATAATTTAGATGATGTGAATTGAAATGGACACGTATTAAATGTTCAGTGCATCCAGAGCATACACTAGAACGAAATCAGGTGAATGAATGTGAAAGAATGATTGCCAGTGGATGTCAATGGGTGGATAATCATATGCAAAGAAATCAAGAGGAAGGAAAATATATGGTCAACAATGGCCAATGTCATGAAAAATATATAAATTTTGTTAATAAAGTATTGAAGGAACATAATAATCTAATAAATGAAGAGAATCGCATAACTGACCTATATTCACATCAATTTAATGTAAAAGAAATAAACCAATTTAAGGCTAAAACATATCCAATACCATATAAACATTGCCAACAAGTCAACTCTGAAATAAATGAAATGATAGAAAATAATATAATCGAAAGGGCAGACACTACTTACATAAACCCTGTGGTAGTAGTCCCAAAGAAAAATGGTGATATACGAATTTGTTTAGACGCAAGGATTATAAATCAACATACTGTGCCCCAATATGAAGCACCTATGCCAATAGATGCAATTCTCGGACAAATTACTAACACAAGTATTTTTACTAAAATTGACTTAAAACATAGCTTTTGGCTAATACCTTTACATAGGAATGTAGAAAATATACGGGGTTCCAAATTAACGGGATTGTGTATCAATTTAAAGTCGTGCCATTTGGTATCCAAAGTGCATGTTCAGCATTGATAAGGGCTCTACATAAAACCTTCGAACGACACAGAAACTATGCACTGAATTATATAGATGATATAAGTATTGATTTTTCCAAAAATGAAGAGGAACATAAAAAACATGTAAAAAACATAATCGAGGAATTAGACAAAGCAGGACTTAAAATAAACATTGAGAAATGCCAATTTTTTCAAAACGAAACGAAATTTCTAGGCTACAAAATTAATAAAAAGGGGATCGAAATGGACCCAGACAGGATCAAAGTCATCCAGGAATATCAACAGCCTAATAGTCTAAAGACATTAAGGGGTTTCCTAGGATTGGTAAAATATTATCAGCGTTTGATTCCAGATTTGAGCGAAAAAGAAATACCACTTATAGAACTACTTAGAAAAGATACTCGTTGGAAGTGATACGAGAGGAGAAAACAGGCATTCAATGATTAAAAAACATATTTACAAAGAATTTAAAAATATTTTACCCCGATTATAATGCAACGTTTTATTTACGAACAGATGCTTTGAATATAGGCTAGCAGGAGTATTATACCAAATAAAGGAAAAGAGGAATGCCCGATTTACTTTTGTTCTAGAATAACAAAACCGTATGAGAGAAAATATTCAGTCAGTGAACTAGAACTACTCAGCATTATATTCTGTATACAAAAACTGCGATTTTATTTGTTGGGAAATAAATTCATAATAGAAACTGATCACATGGCGCTCACATCGATATTAAATAACAAATATGGCAACAGCAGAGTGCATAGGTGGTCCTTGCTATTGAATAGATAGCTAAGAATACGATTTTAGTATAAGGACATTGAAGGAAAGAAAATAGTGGCAGACATTTTATCCAGACTCGACGGGGAGGATAAAAAATAAACGAACAATTAAAATAGGTTATAATTTATTGTACAGAAAATCAGGAATATTTTCAAGACAAGCAATAGAGGAAGATCAGAAACAATTGGGGGAACAAGTTAAATTAAAAAATTTGTACAAAGACAACATATTGTTACAGATTTTAGTTAGTGTTTAGTTATTAGAAATATAAAAGGTTAGAATTATTTTATTTAGGTTAATAATTTATTTAAAATAGGTTACCTTAGTTTTTCCCTTTTTCGACGGTCATTGCGGATTATCCTGAGGGCGCTGGAGACATCCTTTTTACACTTTTCTTACATCCTGTAGTAAAAGAATCCTTCCAGCTAATACTAGACTTTTCCAGACTTTTCCATTCTTTTCCACTTCTCTATAAAAAGCGCGAGGAAAATCCGCACGGGCCAGTTTTAGTTCTGATTCCGACGAGATAAGAAGTTGACAGACAGTTAAAGGTTAAACAGTTGTCATTATTACGTTACGTTAAAGTGTTACCATAGAAACGTTTGTAAACCAGATATTCAATAAAAAGGTGTAAAACCAGGAGCCGTGTTTTTATACGGGGTGTCACGGAACATTTGGTGTCAGAAGCGGAACGAGATCCCCAAAGAAGCCGGAGTTGATAAGAAGAGTTTTTGAATGCCAGTTGGGACAAGACAACAAACAGCAGTTATGGAAGAATTAGGTGCTCTAATAAAGCAAATGAAAGAAGACCTAAAAGAAGAAATGAAGAGAAGTCAAGAAGAAATGAAGAGAAGTCAGGAAGAAATGAAGACCAGCCAAGAATCCATGAAAGAAGATCTAAAGAAGGAAATGAAGACCAGCCAAGAATCCATGAAAGAAGATCTAAAGAAGGAAATGAAGACCAGCCAAGAATCCATGAAAGAAGATCTAAAGAAGGAAATGAAGACCAGCCAAGAATCCATTAGAGAAGACCTAAAAACAGAAATGAAAAAAAGTCAAGATGAAATGAAAAGCCAAATTAGAATAAGTCAAGAAGAAACACGACAACAAATAGAGAAAATACAAAAAGACATTAAAAGAAGCCAAGCAGAGATGAAACAAGAGCTAAAAGAAAAGATGGTAAAGATCCGAGAAAACCTAAAAGGAGAATTTTATCAAAGCCAAGATGAGATGAGAAAACAAATGTTACTGGAGGTAAAACTTTCCAAAGAAGATGTTAAAGAGGAAATAGAAGAAATACAGCACACCGTACAGTCAGTTGAAAGTCATGTTCAGCAAGTCCAAGGCCAAATACAACAGGAAGTACAACAATTACAGCGACAAATTCAAAAGATAGCCTAGTACAGGCGTCGTCTTAGAAAGTGGTACTGCAACGACTATTATGAAACCACCAACTTTGGCAAGGTACCTGGTTTACGTATCTCCGACAATTTGAAGCTGCTGCCAACGGCAATAAATGGAGTTCACAAGAGAAGGCACGTGCCCTAGTACTTGCTCTTCGAGGTGAAGCTATGGAAGTTTTAAGAAACGTTCCCGAGGAGAAGCAATGCGATTATGAAACCATTGTGATGTTCCTGGAAACGAGATATGGCGAAACGCACTTGCAGGAAGTTTATAAGGCGCAGCTGCAAGGACGAAGACAAAAGTACAATGAGAGCCTTCAGGAGTATGGAACTGATATTGTACGACTAATTAACCTGACATATCCAGCCTATCCAGAAGAAATTAAACAAGAGTTAGCAGTAGGTAGTTTTATTGAAGGCCTACGTGATCCGGATATGAACCAGGCGTTAAGAATGGCCAGACTTAAGAAAATATCTGAAGCTCTTGCCTACGCACTTCAATTTGAAACAGCTAAACAAACATCCAGAAGTCAGACAAGAGTTCAAAGAATAAACTTTGTACCAGAAGAAGGCAATTCTGACAACGATTTGACAAGAATTGTAAAAGAGTTACAAGAAATCGTACGTAAAAAGCAAACAGACGGAGACAACAGTATGACTTTCCGACGAAGAAACGGAATCATTTGCTGGAAGTGTGGCAAAGAGGGGCATGTCCAAAGAAACTGTACTAGGTCAAATGTCCCTTCAAGTAATCCGGAAAACTCCCAGTAGCCAGCTTCAAGGGGCGAAAGCTGGCTAGGTGCTACCAAGCCCCATCAACAACAATAATAAAAGTATCCCGGCTGCAAAATAATGGTTCCAGCTTGGTAGTACCTGGAAATGTATGCGGTCGGGAATGTGAGATGGTAATAGATACTGGTTCCACACATACCATCGTGAGGCCGAACATCGTAGCCCATTGCAAAATATTTCGTCCAGAGAAAAATTATATTCGGAAACTGCCAATGGAGAAGTTATACCAATTAAAGGCATAGATGAAGCAAGAATAACCCTTGGGAACAACAACTTTTATACACGTTGTGTTTGTTGTTGACATAATGGACGAAGTTATCCTTGGTCTTGACATTATGGAACATCAAAAGTTTGTACTTGACCTTCCACAACGAATATTGCGAATTAGTAATGAAGAGATTGTAATGAGATTTCCACGGAAAATGAAGTATTCATTCGAGAAGTTGTACTTACAGAAGATGTCATATTACCCCCAAATTCAGAAGCCATAATCCAAGCAAGGTGTGAAGACTTAGAAGAAGGTGAAATCCTATTAGTTGAACCAACTGAAAATAGTCCACTATACGCTAAAAATTCTACCCGCAAGAACTCTGACGCAAAACAGAAGAAATACAGTATTTGTCAGAATGCTGAACCTGAAAGATTACCCTCAACAAGTCCAACAAGGTGACAAAATTGGTACCTGTCAACCTGCTAATATGATAGTTACCCATACCTTTACTACACCTGTTGAAGTTCCTTTAAGTAAACTACCTGAAGCTCTGCAAGACTTGGTATTCTTCAAAAGCACTATTAGATCCAGTGCAGGTTACTAAGTTGGAAGACCTTCTAAGAAGAAATCAAGACGTTTTCTCTCTGAAAAGGATTTGGGAAAAACCAGCATAGTTCAACATCGAATAAATACTGGTGATGCAGCGCCGATAAGGCAACCACCACGACGAATTCCTTTAGCCAAAAGAGACGAAGTTGACAAGTTAATTGGAGACATGCAAAACCAAGGCATTATAGAACCATCCCAGAGTCCATGGTCGTCTCCAGTAGTCCTGGTTAAGAAGAAAGATGGTTCTACCAGATTTTGTGTTGACTCAGAAGACTTAATGACGTCACGAAGAAGGACAGTTTTCCATTACCAAGAATAGACGATACTCTAGATACTCTGACGGGTTCAAAATGGTTTTCGACATTAGACCTGAAAAGTGCTATTGGCAAGTAGAACTTCATCCCGAAGATAAGGAAAAATCTGCCTTTTCAACCGGAACCGGAGTGTGGCAGTTTAATGTTATGACCATTTGGTCTATGCAATGCCCCTGCTACTTTTGAACGATTGATGGAGTTAACATTACGTGGACTAACTTGGAAAACTTGCTTAGTATACCTAGATGACATTATTATTCTTGGAAAAACATTTGAAGACCACCTTATAAATGTCGAAGAGGTTTTTCAGAAGCTAAGATCGGCCCAGCTAAAGCTTAGTCCAAAGAAATGTCACCTTTTCCAGAAACAAGTTAAATACCTGGGGCACATAATTACTGAAGAAGGAGGAAAACAGATCCAGAGAAGACAGAAGCTATCCAAAACTGGCCTACACCGAAAACAAGCATGAAATTAGAAGTTTCCTGGGGTTGTGCACTTACTATAGAATATTTATACATGGATTTGCTGCATTGCCAGACCATTACATCGACTTACCGAGAACAACAAAAGCTATGAATGGACCGAAGATTTGAAGCGCCTTTATACAACTGAAGAAAGCCCTTTGCAATCCTCCAGTGTTGTCATATCCACAACCCAATCAAACTTTTATTGTGGACACTGATGCAAGCAATACTTCTATTGGTGGAATTTTGTCACAGATACAAGATGGCCAAGAAAAAGTGATAGCGTATTTTAGCAAAGTTCTGAAACCTGAACGAAATTATTGTGTGACTAGAAAAGAACTTCTAGCTATCGTCAAATCTCTGGAACATTTTCATAAGTATCTTTATGGCCAGAAATTTCACCTGAGAACTGACCATGCATCACTTAAATGGTTGCTTCAGTTCAAGAATTTCGAAGGTCAGATAGCACGATGGTTACAACGTGTTCACGAATACGATTTTAAATTGAACATCGAAGAGGATTGAACCATAAGAATGCTGACGCTCTATCAAGAGAAGACCTTGCCCCGAAGATTGTAAACATTGCAGTAGACGTGAAGAACAGAAGATCCCGATGAATTTCACTGCCGAAGCGCATCAGTGCTCTCAGGACCCTAAAATCCTTGCAAAAGAACAACAAGAGGATCCTGATCTTGGAGATATTGTTGAAACAAGACAGAAAATTCAGAAAGACCCCCATATCAGAAAATAGCTTCAAAGTCTCCGAGATTTAAAGGGTACTGGGCCATATGGGACTCTTTAATAATGAAAGATTGCCTTTTAAAAAGAGTCTGGGAAAGTTCTGACGGCAAAAGCTGTACCTATCAAACAATACTACCCACCAAAGGATTCCAAAATATTGCAAGCCTTGCACAATGGTATAGCGGTGGCCATTTCGGAGTTATGAAGACTCTTGAAAAGGTTCGAAAAGGTTCTACTGGCTGGGAAGTCGTGCCGATGTCAAAGACTGGTGCAGAAGGTGTAAGGACTGCGCCTCCAGCAAGGGACCCAAGACAGAAGCCATGGCAAGATGAAGCAATACAATGTAGGAGCACCTTTGAAAGAATTGCCATAGACATAGCAGGACCATTTCCAACAAGTAAATCTGAATCGCTATATTTTGGTAGCGATGGATTACTCAGCAAATGGCCAGAAGTCTGCAGCAATACCAAATCAAGAAGCTACCACTATTGCCGACGTACTATTTCAACAATGGATTTGCCGATATGGAGTACCAAGAGAAATACATACTGATCAAGGTAGAAACTTTGAGTCCGATCTATTCAAGAACCTCTGTAATCTCCTGGGTATCCATAAAACCAGAACTACACCCCTTCACCCCCAGTCAGATGGAATGGTCGAAAGATTTAACAGAACTCTTGATAACTACCTGAAATTAAGGTAAATGACCAACAAAGTAACTGGGACACCTGTATACAGCCGTTTTTACTAGCCTATCGCTCCGAAGCTCACGAAACAATTGGAACGTCACCTGCAAAAGTCATTTTTGGGCGGAGTTATACCTTCCAGTTGATTTACTTACTGGACGACCTTCTACCAATGCAAAGCCAGCAGAAGATTATGTAAGTCAACTCAGTAAACAGCTGCAAGAAATACACTGAAGGGGTTCGCAATAAGCTACAAGAAAGTGACCGTAGAAGTCCGCTATGACTTGAAAGCTAATCATAAGGGATTCATTGTCGGTGAAAAAGGTTTGTTATACAATCCAAGAAGAACCAAGGGGCGTTCACCGAAACTGCAGAAGTCATGGGAGGGACTCATATAAAGTAGTAACCCGGCTTTAATGATCTGGTGTACCGAATTCAGAAGAGCCCACAGGCGAAGATGAAAGTTGTACATCTAGAACGGCTGTGTCGCTATCAAGATCGAGAAGATACTTGATCGAGACGATCAAAACTTGGGAGGGGGCAATGTTACAGATTTTAGTTAGTGTTTAGTTATTAGAAATATAAAAGGTTAGAATTATTTTATTTAGGTTAATAATTTATTTAAAATAGGTTACCTTAGTTTTTCCCTTTTTCGACGGTCATTGCGGATTATCCTGAGGGCGCTGGAGACATCCTTTTTACACTTTTCTTACATCCTGTAGTAAAAGAATCCTTCCAGCTAATTCTAGACTTTTCCAGACTTTTCCATTCTTTTCCACTTCTCTATAAAAAGCGCGAGGAAAATCCGCACGGGCCAGTTTTAGTTTTGATTCCGACGAGATAAGAAGTTGACAGACAGTTAAAGGTTAAACAGTTGTCATTATTACGTTACGTTAAAGTGTTACCATAGAAACGTTTGTAAACCAGATATTCAATAAAAAGGTGTAAAACCAGGAGCCGTGTTTTTATACGGGGTGTCACGGAACAATATATTTTAAAATAATGAATGGCGACGAGTTGTATATCGTCACGGATAAATTAGCAAATAAAATTCTAAGCTACTTACATATGAATTATGGACATCCTGGTTCCCGAAAGCTATGGCTTCTATTTAGGGAGAACTATTATAACGTCCATGATTTATCGTTGGCTAAAAAAATAACAAAAATTTGTGAGACATGCCAAAAAAATAAAAAGAAAAAAATTATAAAATTTTAATAACCCGAAAAATATAATCCCGAAGAATCCATTTGACATTATAGCCATAGATTTTATTACTAACCTGCCACAAACAGAAAGCAAATACAAACATATACTAATAATAGTAGATACATTTTCCAAATACGTGAAATTATATCCATGCCAGAGAACAAATGTTAAAACTGTATTACAAAAATTAGACCTATACCAAGGAGATATGGGTAAACCAAATAAATGTATTTTAGACAACGCGACATACTTCAAATCCAGCGGAACGCTATATAAAAGAGGTAAATAAATTCCTGCGGTTGATATGCAACAAAGAACCAACAGAATGGAAAAAAAACTTGGAAGAAATCGAAATATACATAAATACAATCCCAAATTTAACAACAGAAGAGACCCCACAAAGAGTCTTGATGCAAAGATAATAAGCAGACCGTGGAGGGAAACAAAATATAAGCAGTATGAAGAAATAGTGAACAAAATAAACCGAAACATACAGAAGCGAGCCAAACAATATCTAAAAAGGACACAAAAGAGTATCCGAAAACGAACCAGATTCAAAAAGGGAGACCTAGTCCTACTCCGCAACTTACGAGTAACCGATAAACGAAAAGGGCTATATGCGAGATTCATCCAACCTTTCATAGGGCCATATAAAATACTCTCCGAGAATGGAATCAATAGTTATCGAATAGGCGATATAGAAACCGAGAACGAAAGAGGCGTTTTCCATATAAATGATTTATACGAATTTATAAGTAATTAGAACATAACCAATTAAAAGTAAATTTCTAAAATTTAAAAAGAGTAACAGTCTCAGTGTTTTGAATTGAAATTATTAAATATGACAATTTCATAATTTGTTTCCTAAATTAAAAATTTAACAAAAAATTACTCAATTGGGGGGAAATTGAAGAGATATGGGTTATAAGTAGTATAACTTAAATGTAAAATGGGATAACAAGTATAAAGGGGAAAATATTAAGAAAATTAATTATTGAAAGACCCAAAAGGGATTATAAATGGATAGATAAGTTAGTAAAATCATCAGTAATACTAAATAAAGTAATGAGGAGTAAAAAGAAACAGATAGAAATACAAATACTTTTAGATTTTAAAGAAACATGAAATCTCATATCGAGCTGGTTCGTAGAATACCAACTTATTGGTATAGAAAACTTAAAAAGATAAAGCACATGGTAAAACTAGTAAAAATCTTTGTGATAATAATCAGACTAACTTATTATACCAAAATAAAAGATAGTACACAGGATATATGCAAGACCAAGTAAAATGTTAGGGTCAAATATAAAGAAAGGGACAAAATCCTAATTTGATTGATTTTTGTCAAACAATGACATACTGGACTTATAAATGTAAATATTAGTATAGGAAATGTTAGGAACTAGATTTTAATTTGTAAACAATCCAAACCGATGGGAAATAAACCAAAAAAGAAAGACGATATAAAAACAGTGATAAAAGTGGAAGTGACGGCTTAGGATGCATAGTGCAAATAAGAAACGGCGACAAATATTAATCTAACAAAATGGACAAAAAACTATAAAACAAAGAACACTCTTTAAGTAAGTGAAAGAATTTCGAACAATAAAGACAATATAAATACTTAAAATTATAGGCAAAGTTAGAATAAGGTAGACATAAACATTGAGAGGTCAATAACCTCATATTCTATAGTTAAATAGGGAGTTTAACCAATAATGTTAATTGTTAAAGTTGTATAAAATTAGGATAAAGGTAATGTTAGTAAGTTTTATCAAATCCGATCAAAGGCTTAATTGAAAATTAATAATTTACTAAATTTTGAAAGGTCAAGTGTCATGACATGGGTCAAATTAACTATAAATTACGGGAAAAGGCTTGTGCTAGAGAAATTATACCATACATAAATAAAAGGGGAATAAAATTTCCAATAATATAAGTGGGATAAGGATTGCTTAAATATAAACAAAAAAGAATAAAATAATATCAAAGTAAAAATTTATTAAAATTCATAAATATAGGAAGCCATTTTTATTTGTCAAAATAAGCACAAAAAGGGCTGTTTTTAGCGTCATCGTGACGTAAATTTTTCTTTTGTTTTGGGAGGTATAAATAGCGGATACCCCTCAAAACAGGGCTTTTTTCGAATTTAGTTGCTAAATTAAACCACGCTACTCCAGGTCCAAGAAACAATTGAAAAATACGGCCATGATGTCATCCCCAAAGTAAGACCTGGAGATTTATAATTAGTAAACTTCGTGTTTATTATCTGTAAACAAATTTTCCCCATAGACAAATATATTAAAACGAAGTAATAGTGTAATACGAATAAATTTACCTTGAAATAAAAGAATTTCTCTGGGACAATAAGCCACAAGTCAACAAAAAACCAACTCCATGGGACATCGGATGGTAATGCACCAACACAGAGCACATGCAGCACAAAGCAAGTATTAATGGATTGAGACACTTCAAATAAGCCTTGATGAGGATAATTTCGTTGAATGTAATTACAAACAAATAATATCCTTTGATGAGTACCACGGTGCTCATATAAAACATTATTGCAAAGCCGAACACAAAGGTAAACAATCAGTTTAGTATTTAGGGTTAGAAAATCTCAAATAGTAACAAAGTAAGCCGCTAGAGCGAATAGCCAGATCCGTAGTAAAAAAAAAGAGACTATTATTTTAATTTAAGAAATTAATTAAAAGTAAATAAGTTTCATGTTGAATAATAATAATTTTGAGATTTTATTATAAAAAAATTTATAGATAACTGACTCATAACAAATAGAGGAATTTACTATTTAATTTTGAGTAAAATTGCAAATACTATGAAATTTTGATTATTGGTATTTTAACAGAGATAAAAAGTCAGTTATCTATATATTGAATTTAGGAAAAGTAGTTTAAAAAAGGAATTAACATACACCTATTGTTAATTGTAAACTAATTGCCTTGATTGATTAATATAAGTAGAATAAGAAATGAAAATACAAAAAAGGCTTTTATTTGTATATGTTTGATAATTTAAAAAATATAACTGAACTTACTCTTGAGAGAGGTTTCATCGGTCGGAGCAATCACCAGTCAAAGAAAAAAATTTGTAAGTATTATATAAAAATTATTGCCCCACAAACAAATAAATAAATTGCACGTGGTAAACCGTGCAGAGACTTATATATTATTGTAGACAAGAATAATATATAAACGTCTCGAGCCCGTACCGTCATAATATATATATATATATATATATATATATATATATATATATATATATATATATATATATATATATATATATATATATATTATATTATATTATATATATATATATATATATATATATTATATATATATATATATATATATATATATATATATATATATATATATATATATATATATTATATTATTATATTATATATATCATATAATATATATATATATATATATATATATATATATATATATATATATATATATATATATATATATATATATATATATATATATATATATATATATATATATATATATATATATATATAATCAAAAAAAGCTACTCTTGATAAAAAATTTTGCTACTTCTTAGAGTAAGATTGGAATAGAAACATTTGACATATTTTATACCGGTGTTCAGAAAATTGAAAAAACTTAAAATGGTAAAAAGAGTAAAGTGCATTTATTTGCAAAGATTGGAAATAAGTTACTAGAAAAAGTTGTTCAAACGAAAAAGGTAGTCTCTAATACCAATTTTCGAAAAAAATCGGTCCACTTTTATTTATTTGTGATTAAAATTTTATTATCAATTAACTAATTGCAAATTTTTGTACTAGTAGGCGTTGATAGTGACAAGCTTTATTAATACTTTGCTTTTATAATTCATTAGCCGCAGTATCATCAGCTTTAAATACTTACTTTACAGCAAAAAATTTGATAATAAATTGATAATAAAAATTTAAATCGATATTAAAATAAATTTAATCACAAAAAATAAAAGTAGGCCGATTTTTTCAAATATTGGTATCTTTTAATTTTGAACAACTTTTCCTAGTAACTTATTTCCATATCTTCTCAAATAAATGCACTTTACTCTTATTTAAAGGGTTTTTTTAAAATAAAATATGTTAATATTTCCATCAATCTTACTTTTAGGTAGCAAAATTTTTATCAAAAATTTGCTTTTTTTAATAAAATCAAAATAAAAAAGTTTTTTCTCTTCAACACCTTTTTCGTGGACATACTTATATATATATATATATATATATATATATATATATATATATATATATATATATATATATATATATATATATATATATATATATATATATATATATATATATATATATATATATATATATATATATATATATATATATATATATATATATATATATATATATATATATATATATATATATATATATATATATAAAAAATTAAATCTTGACCGATAATTGAATAAACAACTGGAAGGTTATTAGGGATTCGGTCTTTATCCTTATTAAAAGTTAAACACTTTTTAGCAGTCCCCAGCTTTCGGAAAATTTATTTCCTTTTTTAAGGCTGCAATATGTAAAAAAAACCTTGGTTACATGAGATAAAGATAACATATTAAAACTTACCGCTAAAAGTAATGGAAAATGACTAATGCCACACCAGAGAACTTCATATTATAAATTAAAAACTTTAAAAAACATCACACATAATTAAAATACAGGAAACACAAAATAAACCCCCCTCACATAGCACGGTTATTGTAAATAGTAAATCTGATGATATTTTTACTTGTTTATTGTTTTTTCAACAAAATCCTTCCGATTGTGTGAATACCTAGATCTAAGGTCATGGTTTCTCCAAGCCCAGTTTAGGAGTCAGACAAATTATCCCTGCGATGTAATATTAACTGGTAGATAGTGTAAAAGTGAAATTTGGTGTTTTTGTAAACCCCTTTTCTGTCACCTAAGGTTAATAAGATTCAGGTGTTTTGTGTGTGTGTGCGTGCGTATGTGTTGGGGTGTATTTTTGTGTGTGTGTGTGTGTGTTTTTTGTGAGTATGTGTGTGTGTGCTTGTGCATGTATTACCCTCATCTGTCACCTAAGGGTTAATACTTGTATGTTAAATGTATATATGTTTATCCCCAGCTGTCACCTAAGGGCGTGTATAGTAGTGTGTGTGAATTTATGTGACCACCCTTATCTGCCACTTAAGGGTGTGTTCGTGTGTAGATATTGTGTGTACGTGATATTTTTGTAGGTTTTTCCCTGTAATGTGTTAACAGGGAAAACAGAAATCTGCTGTCCCAAAAAACCCCCTATCCCGCAAAACGCACAGAAAGAAAAAACAAAGGTACAAATGCTCTGCAATAAGGACTTTTGGGTACTTTAGGCCATAAACAGAAAATATCCAAATGACAACAACAAACAAAAAAACAATTAATCAAAAATAAAAAAAACCGTAAAAAAAAGGTAACAATAAATGATTGGTTTTGTTTAAAATATTAATTATTTTAAAAGAGTTACTAGAGTTAGTGACAGAGTTCGATTGGTCAAATTTAAATTAAGTAAGTTTGAATAAATTGCATTAAATTTTCTATGTCCGCCCCTTATTAATAGAATTAGGATGCAAATATATCTCGATCATTTCACAAACCAATCTCCGTAGGAGATTGGTTCGTGGCAAAAAGACCAACAAAAAAGGGGCAATTTTAAGTGCAATTTAAAACTTTTTAATTTTTTGACCAATCGAACTCTGTCTACCTCTGTAATTTTTTTAAAATAATTAATATTTTAAACGAACCCAAACTTTATTTTTTTTTTACGGTTTTTTTTTTTTTTGATTAATTTTGTTTTTGTTTGTTGTTGTCATTTTGGGTGATTTTCTGTTTACTTGGGGTTTAAAAAATCCTTATTGCAGAGCATTTTACTTTGTTCTTTCTTTTTTTTGGGGGGGGTTTTTTGGGCGGAATTTTGTTTTTTTAAAACAAGGCCCAAAAAAATCACGTACACACACATATCCCACGAACACACCCTTAAGTGGCAGATAAAGGGGGGGGCCTTTCACACCACTACTTAACCCCCTTTGGTGGCGGGGAAAAAAAAACAAAAATACAATATTAACCCGGGGCAATGAGGGGGTTTAAAAAAAAACCCCACACACACACACACACACACACATAAAGCACACACACATACACGCACACACACATACGCCCCACACACACACACAAACACCTGAATCTTATTAACCTTAGGTGACAGTAAAAAAACACCAAATTTCCTTTTTCCTTTCTCCCTTTAAACATCCAGGGGTAACTTTTCGTCTAAACTGGCTTGGGTTTCCTTTGATCTAGGTTTCACAAAATCAAATTTTTTGAAAAACAAAAACAAAAAAAAAAATCTCAGATTTTATTTACAAAATCTAGTATTTGATTTTTTTTCCTTTTTTAAAAATGTGGATGTTTTTTTTAAAAAATTTTTTTTTTAGAATTTCCGGGGGTTGTTTTTTCCAAAAAAGTTTGGGGTTTTTATGTTAGTCTTTTTCATGTAACCAGGGTTTTTTTTTTGGCCTTGAAAAAGGAAAAAAATTTTCCCAAAGCTCGGGGCTGCTAAAAAGGTTTTAAATTTAAAAAGGGATAAAGACAATCCCTAATAACCTTCCAGTTTTTATTCAATTATCGGTCAAGATTTTACATTTTTTCTATTTATATATATATATATATATATATATATATATATATATATATATATATATATATATATATATATACATACAAAATACAAAAATGCTTCTGTTTTTTGACATTTGTTAGAATTGTTTAATCTGAAAAGGCTGTTTAAGAGAAAATTAATATTAATATTTAGTAGCTCAAGTTGTGCGCTTTACTACGCAAAATTCCCCCCGTATTGTCTGGATTGTAATTTTGTACAAGGTTTGGATCCTTTTTAGCACAATTTCTGTATTTTTTGCGACTTGGTGGATCATCCATTGGTGCAATGTATTGCTCAATTTAAAGTTCATGCAGACTTTGCTTTTTCTGTATAGAATCATATGTTTGAGTGATCAGAGAAAATTTATGTTTTAAATTCTCTGTGCCATCTTTTAATAGAGTTATTTGTTTTGGCCACCTCTTTCTGAATCCCATTAAAGCAGTTCCACATGTTATGGGAAAAGAGGAGGGCGACGACCATGTCGTCTTTGTGGGGGCCTATCAAGGTGTCTTCAGAGTAATTTATATGGGCTGAGCTTTTGGCATTATATTTTCTTCCCAAAATTAAATTTAAATGTACCTACTACCGATACAAATGATACTAAGAATTTTAGCTGAAGAGGTTTTTTAACTTTCGATGCAAATGTAAAGATGTTTCTTTTTTTTTT
>JAHBCN010019316.1:0-16181 GCA_019359885.1 Listronotus oregonensis
TATGTAATAAAAAGATTTTTAATAAAAGTTTTGTTGTAAAAAATCTAATTTTTTTTAAAAAGAAAAAATCAAAGCAGTTTTATTCCATCACTAAATTTATCAAAAAATCACTGAGGTATATTAAAAAACCTGTTAAAAAAATTTAAAATTTCCCAGTATTGATCATTTGAGCTATCTATCCTGCTTGTCTTTGAAAAAAATAAAAAATGCCTTTGTTCCAAAAGGTTTTTTTTGAAATTTTTTTAAAAAAAATTTCAACTAAAATTATTTATTGTCACCCAGTTCCCCCTAAAATGTGCTACGTTGTCAATTTTTTCCTTTTTTTTTATTTTTTGTTAAATTTAACCCATGTTAAGTCCATTGCTAACTTTAACAACGAGATTGTCACTCGGCCAAAAAGTGTTACGTAAAAATTAAAAAAAAAATATGCCGTTTTTAAATATACTTTTGTATTTTTAAGGATAAGCCCCGAGTTACCCAAGGACGTTTCAAGGTTAATGGAAGGCCAGTATTGTGAGAATTTTTTTTCCCCATCGGGAAAAGTGGAAAACGGGTAAAAGGGGGCCTTTTTACGCCAAAAATACTCCCAGTTCGGACTTCTATAAATTTTTGCCACCATGTACAAAGTGGCTACAATTGTGTAAAATAAATAACGACAATGGGTTTTTTTCTTTTCCAAATTTTCGCCAAATTTGAAGTTTTTTTTTGCAATACCGGGTTTTTCGGGCATTGATCACCAATCTGGACTCGTGTTTTTCAGTAACCTTTTGAGAATTCAAATTCAAATTAAATGCACTTTCACTGTTTTTTTTTTATTCTTTGCACAACTTGGTGATTTTTTATTAGAATATTTAAAATCATTTAATATCATTATATTTTATTTTCTTTACTGCGTTTTATTGTGTAATATTAGATTTTGTATCATCTGAAAAGAATAGTAGTGCCACTTCACAGTATTGTATTAAAATAGTCAATATTTTTGAGTTTCAATTTTTACCAAAAAACTTTAAAAAAAAAATGCAAAAACCCCATTTTTTTTTAAATTTCAGAATATTGTACAATAGTTTAGGAAATTTTCTCCAATTTTGTGAGAAAAGAAGGACAAGTATGGGAAAAAGGTTTAAAAAAATCATGTTTAAGGATCAATGCTATAAATATTTTGCCCGAGAGGCAAAACAGTTATCCGAAAGCCCGTTTTTCATTGCGGTAGTTGAAACACTAATTGTTCGTATTTTTTAAAAAAACCCTAGGATATAGGCGGCATCTATGATCAACCTTCCCCAAAAATCAGTAAACAACAAAGCAAAGTTGCATGCAACGTTAGCCATTGTTTATCGAAATGTTGATGTTTTAACAGAATATTATACTTGTTATGTTTAGTTTTTGCTCTAAATTGTGTTTTGTGATTTCAAGTGTTAATTTATATTATTTTTTGGTATAAAATTAACCAAAAAAATTCAATAAAAAGTGAAATTGAGAGTATAATGTCAAAATTGTTTGGATTAATGAAAATAAAATTTAAAAAGGTAATGGGCAAAAATTAAATTTTTTGAGACAAATTTTTAAAGTGTTTGCTTACTTATTTTAAGGGTTTTTCGTAGATATTCAAAACAAGGCTTTGGAAAACTAATAAAATAATATAAATTTTTTCCTTAAGAAGGTGTTAGACAATGTAATGGTTTCAATAACACTAATCTTGGATTTCCATTGTCTTTATTTGTTAATTGTTACATAACGTTTCGGTTAGTGATGTATCTCCAACCGTTTTCAAGTGATAACTTAAAAACTTGGGGTTCCCTCCAAATTGGAAAATTAAAAATCAAAAATTCATGTTTTAAAAAAAATTCTCCTAAAAGGATTTCACGTATCACTGCGGCATACTCCATAACAACGTTTTATAGCCCCCTTCCTTGGGGATAAATCATATATTTTAATTAAAATATTTGTATTATGTATGCACAATAATTTGAATTAAACTGTTTAAAAAAAATTAATTTTTAAACTTTTTTTTATTGCTTTTTTTTTAAAAAACTTTCACTCTGTTCATACTTTTTAAATAAAGTGCGAAAACACGGCGAAAGTTTGGGCATGCGCACAAAAATTTTACAGTAATTACAAGACCTATTTGCAGTTGATTTTAGTGAACTTAATAAAACTCCTACATTTACAGTACATTCCACAATAATTCGTTGATTTCTCGTTTTACCTGCTACTGTTAGTTGTAAAACTCAATAAACTTTGGGTACCTGCATGTAGGTCCGGACTTAAAATTTCTTTTATTTATTATTGTACCTACTTTTTGGTGTATTATGTAGGTGAAAGGCAAATTGCAGGTGTTCAATATAAAGCAGAGTCTTTTCATCTTAGTTCATCAGTCTTTTAAAAAGTTTGTAAAGGTATTTTCGTGTGTGTTATTGAGCATCCAAAATAGCTAACCTAAATTATTGATAATAGTAGGTAATCAGGACCTGTACCCTTTCAAAAGGTGCGGTGCCTACACAATAGATATTCGTCAGGCAACTTATTTATGGCTGGGTTTACCACTGAGGGTTGTCATTTAAATTTTATTTGGTCGAGATATCAACGAATTATTGTGTAATGTACCATACACAGAATGCAGCTGGTGTAAGTTATTACAAGTAACAGATGAAAGAAATATTTAAATTGAAAGATTTTTTTTTAATAATATTGCGACTAACAGCAAGATCACTCTTTAACATATATTTAACAAATATTACTAAACTGTTTATAAATTATCATTTTAAATAACTTACCATTTTTCGAATATTCTGTAAGAACAGATGCAACTCTTTTTCATTTTCGAAAGCCATTTTGCTGTACTTTGATTGTTTAGGAGGCGGTTCGTCAACTTCCTCAATATTACTAGCAGCAGCCAATATTTTCTGTTTCGTCCTTTCTATTTTATTGTTTAAATGTAAAATATTCTTTTCAAGTTCGGAAACATTTTTTATTTGAAATTCCATTAGCGTCCTTTCCACCTAGTAAAGAATTATATCAGTTGATAAATGTTCAATTTACATACATACCGGGTGGTGCGTCGCCGAGCGGAACATAGGAAATCCCATGTAAAATTTAAGGAGGTCAATTATTAGCCCCCCTGTACATTTTACAGAAAAAATGTAAGATAACTTTTTGAAGAGAGCAATCTGACAAGACTTCGTGCCAACTTTCAAAAAATTTTAATAAGCGAATCTTGAATTATTCAATTAAATGTAATTGCAAAATTACCAAATTTTCGGTTCAGGTAAAATCAAACAGACACCAGTAAAATGAATATTGTCCCTGACCTGAGGAAAAGTGTCAATAAATCAGTGACAGTCGCTATTTGAAAAAAAAAATGAATTATTCAATCGACAAAAAATATCCATAATTAAGTGGCATTATGCGGGAAACAGTTTTAGAGCAGTATCTGAAATGTGTGGCTGGTATCTGTTTGGTTTTACCTGAACCGAAAATTTGGTAATTTTGCAATTACATTTAATTAAATACTTCAAGATTCGCTTATTAAAAGTTTTTGAAACACGGCACGACGGTTTGTCAGATTGGGCTCTTTAAAAGTTATCTGACATTTTTTCTGTAAAATGTACAGGGGAGCCAATAATTAACCCCCTTAAAATTTACTGTGTTCCGCTCGGCGACGCACCACCTGGTATATGTTGATAGTGGTTCCAACCATTACCGCCAATCAAAAGTATAGGACTCGTCGACTATACGAAAACTGCCAATAATAAATATGTATATCAAAAATATGACGCCATATAGAATTCCTAATTAAAATAAATACATTGAAAACCGAAACACTCGGTTAAATTCTTGTTAACAAAATTTATTGCTTTATTAAACAGTTTCTAATTCATTTTCTCAACATACCGTCTCTCTATCTGCCCCAAACTCAATCATTTCTTTAATATCCAATAGTTGTCCAATTTTTCCTCATCTTCGGCCAACCTTTCTTCCCTCTTTTTCATTAATCTCTGTTAATCTTCGTGCAAATTTCCCTTTTTTTCTTTCTTTCTGCTGTTCACTAACTTTAAAAAAATACAAAAAACATATTTGTCTAAAAAAAAATTTAAAAAAAAGAATAAACCTAGTGTCCATATTAATTTCTTGTATCTCCATGACAAAATAAATTTTAAAAAGTTCAAAAATTTTTAAAATTTTGGAAATTTTGAAAATTATGTAAAATTTTTAAAAAATTTATTGAAATTTTAAAAAAAATTTCAAATTTGTTACTGAAATCTCGGTAAATTTCTTCAAATTTTTTCCATATAACAATAAAAATATATCAAGAAAATGTAAATAGTATTATATTTATACACGTCTGGCAAACCAATTTCTTAGGTGCAGAGATTTTCAGTGCGATAAAGGGAGATATCAATTTAATAGGCAAAGGCTTGAGCGAAATAAGGACAGACAGTGCACAACGCGCCCGAAATGTTGCCAACCAGTAAAAATGAAATTATTTATGTTGTCTTGCTCAATAAAATAGCAAATACCTACTATTAAAAGTATAAAGTATCTTTAACATTTCTAAAATTGCTAATAAATATTTTACGAAACTGTCGACGAATCGTAGGCGCCGTCGACCGTCGTTGTATTGGAAGTGGGATAGGGGAAATTGTTGTCGTTCACTTTTTAATCTGGGTTCATACAATATGTATCCTACTCTATTACATTAAAATTGGCCCCCAAAAACCTTTGCCTTGCCAACCCTGTACAGGGTAAATTTTTAATTGAGTGCTGATAATGGGTGTGAATCCTCGGGAAAGGGAAAAAAGTTTATATCCACATATGTCCTAAACCTCTTAGTTTTGAGCTACGGGGTGTTAAATTTTAAGAAAAAATGATTTTTTATCAAAATTTGTTATCACTCTTAGATATTTTTATGAAATTTTGTTCACATTTTTTTTTATCATTAAGAAGCATTTTTTGACGTAAAAGATTTTTTAAATTTCACCAGTGACGTCCGTACGGGGTTTGAACTGAAACTTTTTTGAAGAAAAAAATGGTACGTCACGTTTTTTAAGGCAAAACTTTTTTTAAAAATCCCCATTTATTTTGGAGCAAATTTGGTACCTAGATTACTTTCAGAAGTACCGTTTTCGCCTAAAAAAAAAACCCAAAAAAAAAATTTTTTCAGTTCATTGCGACTGTTTTTGGTATTTTGTTAAAATTTAGTTGGCACATTTTTTTTGGTACAAAAACAAAATTTTTTTTCTACTTTTACCAGTGATGTTCAAAATAAATGATTAAAAAAAATAGTTTTGATCTTTAAAAAAATCAGTGACGTACCATTTTTTTCTTCAAAAATTATCAGTCAGACCCCATACGGATGTGGTGAAAATTTATAAAAATCTTAATCTTTTACGTTGAAAAATGGTACTTAATGATAAAAATTAAAAATTTTTCAAAAAAAATATCAAAAAATTGATAACAAATTATGATAAAAAACTCACTTTTTTTAAAAAATTTAAAAACACCCTGTTGCCCCAAACTAAAAAGGTTTAAAATATGTTGATAAAATTTTTCCCTAAACCACCCGAGGATTCATAGCCTGTATTACCGGCACTCAATTAATTAACACCCTGTATATAGGACCATTGAGTTCTAATGCAGAGTCCTTTACCTCACTTTATTTTTTTTTACTGGAGGACGAGTTAAAAAACTTTGGGTTAGTTAGTTATTAAAGGGTCCAAGGTAACAAAATATATTCTTAATTCAATAGCTTAACTTTTATTTTCAACTTTAAGTAAATTTGACAATTAAGACTGATCAGTTATATCTATATAATCATTTCATTCATTTTCCAAATTAGAACTGCTGTCATGCAAGCTAAAATCTGAATTTATACTCTTAACAAAGAATCACTTCTTTCTTTTTTCCCCCTTTTTTTTCTTTTACCAGTAAGTAAGTAGTCAGTACGTTTAAGGTTTGAGTGTTTAGCTGAAGTAAGAGGCTAGATTTAGTTTTCGCATTTCGCGCTTTTTCTTGGGCTTGGTTCAGAAACAAAAATTCTTTTAACTTTTATAATAATCTATAGCTATTAGTTTCCAGGATGTCCCTTGGGTTGGAATGTGTACCGGTATGCGATCGATAACTAAACGTCACATCACTGAAGCTGTCGGTTTTAAATTTGGTTCAACAATTAATAATATTAATAATAATAATAATAAACTGACTCTATTGCAAATAAAGAAAATATTTACAAAAGGCGAAGTTGAAGCAATCTTCCTCACTTAACCTAAAAATAAAATTAAATTTCTCTACAAATTGAATATAAAAAGAGTTAACGTAATAATAATAAAAAAACTGACTAATACTTTAATAAACATTATTAATAACCAAGATTACCTCAAAAGATTTTAAGTTTAGAGCTATATTTTACAAAATAAACAGATTTTGAACAAAACATACATACAAACTAATTCTGTGTTAATAAATTAAAAAAACAAAATTTTAAGTTAATATCATATCCCTATTACTCAAAAAATGGAAAAACCCAAAAAAAACACATTTCATGAATCCCGGGAGTGCCTGGGTGGTACAAATTAAAAAAGTGTTTAAAGTCCTCCTAATGCCCAAATTTTACACCAATTAAAAATTAAGGTTTACAGGGACTTTATTATAATATTTGGGTATATTAAAACAAATGACCTTTTAAAATTGGTGGTAAAGTGTGCAGGTGTACTTGGTAAATTTATGTCGAACATCCAAATTGTGAGGGATCAGTGCGAAACTTTATTTTTATAGAAGATTTGGGACATTTGTAGTTACTAATTTTATTAAAAGAACGAGTGAATGTAACCTCGTCTTTCGTCCATTCTCAACCATTTAATTTCCTGAATCTTGGCTGATACCCCCCTTTCTCTTCCCTTTATGCCCAACAAACAACACAACAGTTCTGAACAAGCTGAATTCTGTATGCATCCACACCCAAGAGACAGGACCATAAATACGCCAAAAAAAATGTGACAACCCCGATGGAGTCACAAAAACATTTTTCTAAGATCCTTGTTAAGAATACTCTTCTGACTATAAATTAACTTAAGGTTAGCGAATGCTCTTCTAATACAGGTATTTACATGCTCCGAAAACCTAAGATCGACGTCAATCAATAGTCCCAAGTGCAGACCTCACCAGTTCCAGTCTTTCATTATTTATTTTAATATTAATTTGATTATAATAAAGGTTCCTTAACTGAGATCACCGCAGAAGTACACGGGGCTTGTTGGATTGATCAAGCAATGATACTTTAGGCACCCAAAATAGCACCCAGGTCGGTATTTATTTGATTAATAAACTCATTTTTTAGGGTTTAAAAGACTTATAAACTGGGTGTCATCAGCATAAAAGTGGGCTCAATGGAACTTTTTTTCCCACTGAGACTAACTGTTTATAAATTCCAATATAAACGCATAAAAAAAGTGAAATTCGTCTAAATCCAACGAAATAACAATTTATATTATATTTGTTTAAAGTTAAAATATTTTGATTTAACATTTAACACATACAGGGTGGACCAGTATCAAATAAATAATATGGATTTTGCCAACTAAAATGTTAATGTCGTGATATACTTGTATATATTTTTAGAAATTATACATTTCTGACAGTTTATTAAGGTAAATTTATGTTAAAATATTTTGGTTTATTGTCTTAAATATACAGGGATATTTGAAAATAAAGATTTTTTTGGTTTGTTCCCACAAGATAGATTGTGACATATATAGATGTACATAGTTTTGAAATCCGCACATTTTGGCATCTGGCATTTTTATAACGGAGGTATAATAAAATTAAACTTTCCATAACCAAAATAATTTTTGTGTACACCTACAGTGTAAAGTATCTAGGAGGTTTCATTCACCATGTCTCCTGGATTTACCTATATTTTTAGAAAGGGTCCTTTTGAAGTTGTTTGCCGCGGAAAAAAATTGCTGGTGTAAAATTACTTATTAATGATTTAGTATTGTTCATTAAATTATTTATTACTTTAAATAAACTCTCTGTATAATATGCTTGTATATATCTTCAGAATTTTTACTTTTACCAGTTTCTTGTGCTCCAAGTCAAAAAAGCAAGCTAATTTTGCATTTTTGAAATTCTCAGGTAATAATTATAATTATTACCTGAGAATTTCAAATACAAAATTTTGCAACGACTGGAGAAACTGGTAAATGTAAAAATTTTGAAGATATATACAAACATATTATACAGAGAGTTCCGTTTAAAAAAAAATGTACCTAACTTAAGTACGAGTTATCCTAAAAATATAGGTACATCCAGGAGACATGGTTAATGAAACCTCCTAGATACTGCACCCTGTAGATGTACCTGAAAATTATTTTAGTTATCGGTAGCCTCAATTTTATTTTACCTTTGTTAAAAAATTGGCAGAAAAATGTGCAGATTTAAAAAATATGTACCTTTTTATATGTCACAAAATATCTTGTGAGAACAAACCAAAGAAAAAAACTTCAAAAATCCCTATATATTTATTTGAGACAATAAACCAAAAAAATTAAACTTAAATTTACCTTAATTAACTGTCGGAATTGTATAATTTTTAAAGATATATACAAGTATATCACGATATTAACATTTTAGTTGGCATAACCCATATTATTTATTTAATACTGGACCACCCTGTATGTGTTAAGAATCCCATGTTTTGTGTGCCATGTCCTTTAGGCAAAATATGAGGACACGCAATACTTGCGAAAATGTTAAAAATAACATCGGTACATTTACGGGTGAAAAATTCCGGACGTTAGGTTAACATTTTCTCTCTATTTAACCTTTGAGGTCTGAGGCTATTAAACTGGTAAGAAAGTAATTGTGATACATATGTTTATATTATTTCACCGACACACATAAAAAAAGTTATTTGTACATCTGACTGGACCCACCTACGGAAATGTATTTCGACCCGCTGAATCCAAATTTGAAGTCCGTTTGACCCGGTGGCCCTTCAGATCTGAGTAAATATATTTTTTTTATCGCTGTTACTGCAGTTTTTTACAATTTTTTTGGGTTTTTTTGCATTTTACCCAAATCTTGAGGTTGACTGGGCCAAACGGACTTTAAATTCAGATTTAGCGGGTCACTTAGATCCATAAACAAGTAATTTTTCAAGTTATTAATTACACAAAATTTTAAATCTACGAAAATATGTTTATATATGTTATATATGTTATATATATATATATATATATATATATATATATATATATATATATATATATATATATATATATATTATATATATATATATATATATATATATAAATATAAATATATATATATGTATATATATATATATATATATATATATATATATATATATATATATATATATATATATATATATATATATATATATATATATATATATATAACATATATAAACATATTTTCGTAGATTTAAAATTTGTAATGTAATATAAAAAATTACTTGTTTATAGATTTAAAATGACCCAGATTTAAAGTCCGTTTGGCCCAGTCAACCTCAAGATTTGGAGTAAAATAGCAAAAACCAAAATTGTAAAACTGCAGTAAAAAATATAAAAAAATATATTTCTCAAATCTGAAGGGCCACCGGAAAACGGACTTCCAATTGATTCAGCGAGTCAACTACCGTAGTCCGTCAGATGTACAAATAACTTTTTATGTGTGTCGGTGAATAATCCATTAACATTATGTATTTCAAATAATTACTTCTTACCATTTAATAGCCTCAGACTTGTTAAATAGAGAAAATGTTAACCTACGTCGGATTTTCACCCGTAAATGTACCTTAGTTATGTTATTTAGACATTTTCGCAAATTGCGTGTCACTTTTGCCTAAAGAGCATGGCACTACATGGATTCTTACACATACAGGGTGGTCCAATATTGAATAGTATGGGTTATGCCAACTAAAATGTTAATATCGTGATTATACTGTATATATTTTAAAAATTATACAATTCCGACGGTTAATTAAGGTAAATTTAAGTTTAATTTTTTTGGTTTATTGTCTCAAATAAATATAGGGATTTTTGAAGTTTTTTCTTTTGGTTTGTTCTCACAAGATATTGAAATTCTCAGGTAATAATTATAATTATTACCTGAGAATTTCAAAAATGCAAAATTAACCCAAAAAAATTGTAAAAAACTGCAGTAACAGCTATAAAAAAAATATATTTACTCAAATCTGAAGGGCCACCGGGTCAAACGGACTTCAAATTTGGATTCAGCGGGTCGAAATACATTTCCGTAGGTGGGTCCAGTCAGATGTACAAATAACTTTTTTTATGTGTGTCGGTGAAATTAATCCATTAAACATTATGTATTTCAAATAATTACTTTCTTACCAGTTTAATAGCCTCAGACCTTAAAGGTTAAATAGGAGAGAAAATGTTAACCTAACGTCCGGAATTTTTCACCCGTAAATGTACCTTAAGTTATGTTATTTTTAACATTTTCGCAAGTATTGCGTGTCCTCATATTTTGCCTAAAGGACATGGCACACATAACATGGGATTCTTAACACATACAGGGTGGTCCAGTATTGAATAAATAATATGGGTTATGCCAACTAAAATGTTAATATCGTGATATACTTGTATATATTTTTAAAAATTATACAATTCCGACAGTTAATTAAGGTAAATTTAAGTTTAATTTTTTTGGTTTATTGTCTCAAATAAATATATAGGGATTTTTGAAGTTTTTTTCTTTGGTTTGTTCTCACAAGATATTGAAATTCTCAGGTAATAATTATAATTATTACCTGAGAATTTCAAAAATGCAAAATTAGCTTGCTTTTTTGACTTGGAGCACAAGAAACTGGTAAAAGTAAAAATTCTGAAGATATATACAAGCATATTATACAGAGAGTTTATTTAAAGTAATAAATAATTTAATGAATAATACTAAATCATTAATAAGTAATTTTACACCAGCAATTTTTTTCCGCGGCAAACAACTTCAAAAGGACCCTTTCTAAAAATATAGGTAAATCCAGGAGACATGGTGAATGAAACCTCCTAGGTACTTTACACTGTAGGTGTACACAAAAATTATTTAGGTTATGGAAAGTTTAATTTTATTTTACCTCCGTTATAAAAATGCCAGATGCCAAAATGTGCGGATTTTAAAACTATGTACATCTATATATGTCACAATCTATCTTGTGGGAACAAACCAAAAAAATCTTTATTTTCAAATATCCCTGTATATTTAAGACAATAAACTAAAATATTTTAACATAAATTTACCTTAATAAACTGTCAGAAATGTATAATTTCTAAAAATATATACAAGTATATCACGACATTAACATTTTAGTTGGCAAAATCCATATTATTTATTTGATACTGGTCCACCCTGTATGTGTTAAATGTTAAATCAAAATATTTTAACTTTAAACAAATATAATATAAATTGTTATATATGTATATATATATATATATATATATATATATATATATATATATATATATATAATATATATATATATATATATATATATATATATATATATATATATATATATATATATATATATATATATATATATATATATATATATATATATATATATATATATATATATATATATATATATATATATAACCGAGGTGACAACGAAATCACTACCAGCCTTTATTTTCTTGAATAAAAACATATAGCTTTCAAATTTAAGGATGCTATAATATATCATAAGATGCTGATTTTGGATATTATAACATGTCTCTATCACTTCCGTTTAACCGGAAACGACATCAACTTTGTTTTTTTCAATGGAATACCCTGTATATTTTAAAATATGGATTCTACAATCATTTCTGATATAAAGTGTATATTATGTCCTATACTTATCTCTGATAGTTTCTGAGAAAATGGCGATTAAAAATGTCAAACTACCGCATATTATGCAGTTTTATGGAAAACAAATAAATAATATAAAAAATTATTATGTTTAATTTAATTTTTTCTAAAGACTATACTGTAGAGGTCATAATAAAAGTACTTCCGGCTTTCCCGGAAGTGCTGCAAAAAAAAGTTTTTCCAATAATTTGCTTCAAAAATTTAAATGCCCCTGTATTTTTTTAAAAAATTTCGTTTCTACGGTTATCCTGATATAAAACCTGTATAATATCCTATACCTATCTTTTTTGGGTTTTTTGAGAAAATAGCGATTGAAGATGTCCAAACGACCGCACATTATGCAGTTATAGGGGAAAACAAATAAATGTTAGAATATTAATAAGCCAAAATTTCCCAGGCCGTCTCTTTGGAGCAATTTTGTTATTTTAATATTAGTTTTTTTTTTAAAAAAGGTAATTAAAAAATAATTTAGAATTAAATTAAAAATATTAAATTTTTCCAAACCCATTTGTTTCCCCTATAACTGCATAATATGCAGTCGTTTGGACCTTTTCGTCATTTTCCCCAAAAACTAATAAAGATAGGTATAGGATATTATAAGATTTTATATTAAGATGACCCGTAGAATCCAAATTTTAAAAAACATACAGGGTGTTGCATTTAAATTTTTGAAGAAACATTTTTGGGAAAAAGGTCATTTTTCGCAGCACTTCCGGTAAAGCCGGAAGTATTTTTATAATGACCTCCACAGATAGAGTCTTTAGAAAAATTAAATTAAACATAATACAATTTTTTATATTATTTATTTTTTTTCCCATAAAACTGCATAATATGCGGAAATTTGGGAACATTTTTAATCCCAAATTTTCTCAAAAACTAGCAGAGATAGGTATAGGACATAATATACATTTTATATCACAAATGATTCTTAAACCCAAATTTTAAAAAATATACAGGGTATTCCATTGAAAAATCAAAGTTATTTGCTTCCGGTTAAACCGGAAGTGATAGAGACATGCTATAATATCCAAAATCAGCATCTTATGATATATTATAGCATCCTAAAATTTGAAAGCTATATTTTTTTATTCAAAAAATAAAAGGCTGGGTAGTGATTCGTTGTCACCCCGGTATATATATATATATATATATATATATATATATATATATATATATATATATATATATATATATATATATATATATATATATATATATATATATATATATATATATATATTATATATATATATATATATATATATATATATATATATATATATATATATATATATATATATATATATATATATATATATATATATATATATATATATATATATATATATATATATATATATATATATATATATATATATATATATATATATATATATATATATATATATATATATATATATATATATATATTTAACCTTTTATTAATTCATGTACATCAAAATAATTTATATTTTTCTAAGTAGTAACTAACAGTGGTCAAAAAGATTGTTACTTTCTAAAAAAATATAGCCCAATTATTACGTGTATATTGTTTATCAAATAGATAAAATCACATTTAAATTAAACAATAAAATGCAATAATAACTTTAAATACTACAAAGGGTTAAACATAGAACCACTCATGCTTTAAAGTAAATCACTTAACGCGGGATTTGCAATTTACCCTGAAAATAGGTCCTATCCCAGTAGGATTAGGGCAAAGGACCCTAGAATTTACATATCATAATTCATTTCTTTTGTTGTTGGAAATGTGAAAATATGTGTAGATATAGTGCTGGTGGCAGTTTAATTCGCTTGCTTTCGTGAAATTTATTACGAATATATTAGTATTTATTCTTAAAGTAAAATAATATAACTGCACCAAATAAACTAAGGTTGAGTATTTTTATTTCTAAATATAAACTGACAAATGACGATAAAAAATGGTTAAGGTACAGGGTGGCAGTCCATATTTTGACTCATTTTGAATGCGAATAACTTTAGAGCAAATAAAGATTTACCATTTTTGTGACATTCCATTAGCACAAAAACAAAATGGTCGATTTTCTGATATAAGACAACTTTGTTATTTTAAAGGAAACACAGGGTATATGTTTAAATATTTTTAAAATTTAATCTTTTTCCTTTAAAAAATGTAACAGAAGCTTTGGTTATCTTAAAAACACCGTATTTTTTGACCTCCGAAAAATTAACTGTATGTCGAATAAGAATATTATTTTTAAAGGTCTTTTTTAAAAAGTCACCCGTAGAAACAAAGTTATATCATTTCCATAACAATAACAAGCCTCGTTGTCAGCCATTGTTGTTATTTTTGACAAGTTATTTTAATTAGGCAGCGCTATATGTTCTCGTTAAGTAAAAAAGAAAAAATGTGTTATTATTTTTGCGGAAACCAAATTACTAAGAAAAAAACCCAGCGAAGATTAAGAAACATATTTAATAAAGCTCCACCCACAAAAAATTTAAATAACCGAAATATGAAGAGTGTATACCTTGGTTTTTTAAGGTCCCTGAACCAGAATCTGTGGTCAGTTAAACCTCATCAAATTTGGTTGCGATTTGACCTTAAAATGCTCTTGACCCTGACGTGATGGGGTTACACTGACCTCGGATTCGGCTTCAGCGACCCCAAAAACATAATGATACCATGAAGAACACTGATAAATAAAACTACTATATTTTTTTACCACTAAATTATATTCACAATTATTGTTACTGCAGTTTCAACTCACAGAGTCATTTTCAAACAAATTTTTTTTTTTCCGAAACAAAAAAAAATACAGTAGTTTTATTTATCAGTGTTCTTCATGATGATTAATTACCACATAGTAACGGCTAATAGCATCAATAATGATACCATGGTCAAGTTTTTGGAAGTTTTAATTTTTTTTTTTTTGTGGTGCTGTGTAATTTTTGTATATTTGGGTACTCAAATTACATGCTTTAACAAACTTGTTTTTTTATTTTTATATAGTCACTAGCCTTTCCCTTTATGGGAGGAGTAAATCAAATAAGGTAAAAATGTAATATTTTTTTTCTGTTAATATATATATATATATATATATATATATATATATATATATATATATATATATATATATATATATATATATATATATATATATATATATATATATATATATATATATATATATATATATATATATATATATATATATATATATATATATATATATATATATATATAAAAAAAATTATTTACCTTATTTATTACTTACTTTTATCTTTTGACAAGTGTTCATTTCAGAGCTAATTAAATTGCCTTTGTGATCTCCACATATTCCCAAGTTATTTAGTTTACTGTCGTCACTAATACTAGACCAAATTCCTAAGTGACATCCAGTATATTCACATTTGCTATATTGTGTCCATTCAATTATCATAAGAGGCGATAGCTCGAATTATCTTTCACCAATGAATTACGTGACGTTCTCGTTTCGACGGGCTTTGATGTGTCGGCTTTAGAAGCTTACGGTTTTGATTGACTTTTGCCCCTCTATGCTATTTAATTATTTATTTTGGTTAAGCTTATCGTTTTAACCTGCATGTAAATGTTGGTTTAAATTATTTTTACTCTCTGAGCAATTTTTTTTTGTTTTTTTTCCTATTTATCAACTGATATAAATTGTATTTGATAGGTAAGAAGCCATGAATCGGTCACCACCCCTTGTCTGAAAGCTCGGTCGAAAACGAAACATAATGTATTTAAAATGGATTTTTTACATAAATATAATAAAAAAGGTTTCGCTAATTATACTTTTTAGGCAAGGTAGAACTCCCATAAAGAAAAAGGCTAGAATATGAAAATAAAAAAAAAAAGTGTAACTTCATCACGTCAGGGTCAAGAGCATTTTAAGGTCAAATCGCAACGAAATTTAATGAGGTTCAACTGACCACAGATTCTGGTTCAGGGACCTTAAAAAACCAAGGTATAAACTCTTCATATTTGGTTACGGTTATTTGTGGGTGGAGCTTTATTAAACGTGTTTCTAAATCTTCGCTGGGGTTTTTTTTTATTAATTTGGTTTCCGCAAACATAATAACACATTTTTTCTTTTTCACTTAGCGAGAACATATTGCGCTGCCTAATTAAAATAACTTATCAAAAATAACAACAATGACTGACAACGAGGCTTGTTCTTGTTATGGAAACGATATAACTTTGTTTTTACGGGTGACTTTTTAAAAAAGACTTTTAAAAATAATATTCTTATTCGACATACTGTTAATTTTTCGGAGGTCAA
>JAHBCN010019317.1:0-16099 GCA_019359885.1 Listronotus oregonensis
ATAAAGCTACCTTTATATTTTTAATAACGATAAATTCGTGGTACCCCAGATTTTCTTCAATATAAAAATTAAAGTCATTAAAAAAACTTACTTTTGAAAAAATGACCAATAAAAAAATCTGAAATTATTAAGATGTTACTTTCTCAAATATTTATTTTTACCCAATAAGGAATGATTGACCCTATTGACACGAATTTTTAAATTGTGTATCCTAAAAGTAAGACATGGGACCTACACCAATATAAATAGATGCCATTTGCCCAAAGGAAAACACTTTGGACCAATAGCATCTGGTTTGCATTTGGTTTGCGAAAAAAAAGTTGTTTTTTTTACCCACCCCTCCTACCAGAGAAAAATCTAAGCTCCAAAAGTGCATCCTCAATTTGTATTTTTTTGTAAATTTAATCAAATTTTATCGTTAAATTCTTAGTTTCACAAAATTATCTATAATTTTTCAAAAACCATAGCCATTAAAATTTGTTTTACTCAGCAATTTTCTTAAGCAAATATACCCAGATACGAGACAATTTGATTAAATTCACAAAGAAAATACAAATGGGGGATTCGCTTTTGAAACTGAGAACCCTGGGGATGGGAATAAAAAAAACTTTCTTCTGCGAACTCCAAAATAAAAATTTCCTTTACCAAAGTGTTGTCTTTGCGGCCAATAACATCTGGTATATATTTGGTGTGGGTCCCATATTCCACTTTTTGGATATTTTTTTTAATAATTCTATCTACGCGCCCTTGCCTACTGATATCATATTATGAGATTTTTAAATTATTTTGATTTTAATAAAGAGCCGCCCCTCAGATAAAAATCATAAGCATACAATATACAGAGTGGTTTAGCTTGATCTTGGAATAGGATTTTTGGTTAAAAAAAAATAATTAGGTATAGGGGAAATTGGTATAAAATGGCATACTCGGATAAAACGGTACACTAGTATTATTTTAAACTACCCGCGCATTCCTCTTCCCGCCATATATTTTTATGAGTTGGTGGGAGAGCAGGGATGATTTTGTTGTCTCTGGTTAAATTCCTACCAGTAATTAGTGATGAGCAAAGCAAGACCAAGACCAAGACCGGGCTAGTCTTGGTCTTGGTCTTGCAAGCCTGGTCTTGGTCTTGGTCTTGCAAGCCAAAGGAAAGTCTTGTTCTTGGTCTTGGTCTTGCCCCACCCGGTCTTGGTCTTGGTCTTGGTCTTGCTGCAAGAGTCTTGCTTTTTTTGGTAGTAATAATTTAAAGTAAGTAATCTTGAGTAAAACATATTTTTTTAATACTTAAAAATAAATAAAGATGACGACTATATTTTTTGCATTAAAATTTGAAAATGTACCAAATTTAAGCTTACATTTGAATAATTTGATTTAAAAACATATTTTAAATGTACGGGTTTATTTATTTATAGCGCTTCATTTTTAGTTGAACACAACCTGTTTTTATACATTTAGTTGCACATAGAAAATTTTAGGGATAGGAATTATTAAAATTTTCTTTAAAGAAGCATATAAAAACAAATCTGTTTACTGTGTGAGCAGAAAAAAAAACTTTTAGTTTCAACCAGATGTGAAATTTTCTTGAAAATGATTTTTATATGTAAACATTGGTTTCTGATTCAAAAAAAATGATTCAGGAATCTTTTCAGTTCATATAAACTTTTTATCTTTAAATTAGTCAAACATTTGCAGTACAAAGTTGGCACACATACTGTATAAACAATCTGCATGATGGCTCAATAGTGTGTCAGAACTCGATATCTCCGAAACCGTTCATGATGGTGAAAAACTGAATAAGCAAAAATTATAGAAAAAAAGGCGTAAAATGTGAAACTATTTTCTATTTCAAAATTTTCAAAAAAATTTACTGACACTCAAGAAAACTCCCTTGTATTGATCCTAAAATAAAAAAAAATATGGCGAAAAATCCATTTAAAAAATCACCACTTGGTATTTTATCCTGAAAATTGTTGAAGTGTCAAAAGGAACAATATCAACGTAGATGATTTTTAAATATCAGTTTTCGTCTAAACCGGAAGTCATTTTTAAAATTCATTTAGATAAAAACTATTCCTATATGACATAAAAATAATATTTTTTATTAATCTATCTCTTTTACATTTATATTTTAGTTTTAAGAAGCAATCTAATGGTGCCACTTCTTACAGTGTGGAACAAAAATATTTTTTTTCTCTATTGTGGAAATTTTTGATTCACCCTGTAAGTAGCATCACTAGATAACTAATTTAAAAAAAAAAAAATTAGGAAAATGAAAGTAATTTTCAGCTTCTAAAACTTTTGTACTCCTATTTTTTCTCTGTCGAGATCCGTTTTGGAGATATCGAGCTATCAATTTAATTATTATAATTAAAAAAAAAACCTGTTAGTTATTTAATAATCGCCTATTTTGGAAGTTCTTAACACATTTTTTGTCATGTCCGTATGAAATACCTCTGTATATGAAATATAAAAAATAAATATCATGATATTAAAAAAAAGTCGCAGAAGTGCAAGAGTCTTGCAGGTGGGTCTTGGTCTTGCGTAGTCTTGCACTCCTCGGTCTTGGTCTTGCATACCTCGGTCTTGGTCTTGGTCTTGCAAGCAAAAAGGTGGTCTTGGTCTTGGTCTCGGTCTTGGTCTTGTTGCAAGACCAAGACCAAGACCGGTCTCGCTCATCACTACCAGTAATCGTTTGACTTCGGTTAGGTGTACTTTTGCGACGTTTTAAAAAATTTCGCGCCTTTTTAAATATTTGACTAAACATCAATACTGACAAAAATTTATAAAGTTTTTTTTTATCTTATGAGGTAAGTAGTATACTTGGGTATATATTTGTACTGTTAATATTTTTTTGTAAAAAAATGTTTCTATAAATATTACTAAAACAATAAGGTAATACTCTTTGGGATAAAATGGCACACATTGACTATGTTGAAAACGGCACTGTGCCATTTTATCCAACTTCATGTATTTACAAAAGGTATTTTTTTTTTTATTTTCAGAAGATGGGTCGGTCCGATCGCTATAAAAGAAAATCCGAGAGGCAGAGTTGGAACGAGGCAGATATGGAACTTGCCATTAAAGCCATTAAAAAAAAGAAATGGGCTGGTTAGCCGCCAGCAAGCGGTTTAATATTCCAAAAACAACACTTCGTAGGAGATGCAGAGATGCCAATAAACGCGTTAAGGGTTCTAACAAAGGCATGGGACGCTGGTCTACAACTTTTTCACCTAAAATGGAAAATGAATTAGTAGATTATCTGAAAAATATGGAGGTACGATTCTACGGTATAACTACTCTAGAACTCCGAAGATTAGCCTATCAATTTGCTGAAAGAAATAAACTACAACATCGATTTAGTCAAACAGAAAAAATGGCTGGATGGGACTGGTTGTACAGTTTTCGCGAAAGACACCCTGATATATCTTTGAGGCAGCCAGAACCAACTTCTGCAGCTAGGGCTAATGCTTTTAACAAACCTCAAATAGCACGTTTCTTCTCAATTCTAGAGACCACCATTCAAAAGTTCGAGATTCCACCTGAAAGGATTTGTAACATGGATGAGCCTGGTTTGTCTACTGTGCAGAAACCATCTAAGATTTTTGCTACCAAGGGTAGGAAACAAGTAGGGGCGATCACCAGTGCCGAACGAGGAGTACACACAACGGTAGTATGTTGCATGAATCCGATAGGATACTTTATACCACCAGCTCTTATTTTTGCCCGTAAAAACGCAAAGGCAGAATTAACAGTTGATGCTCCCACTGGCACACTACAACTGTGTAGTGTGCCAGTGGGAAGAATCGGGTTGGATGACAGGACCACTGTAACAAAAATGGCTCCTTGATTTTATCAAATACACTGATGCATCAATTAACACAAAAGTCTTGTTAATTCTCGATGGTCATATGAGCCATAAATATTTGGATGCCCTGGAAATAGCTAAAGAAAATGGCGTAATTTTGCTCTGTACACCACCACACTGTACTCATCGAATTCAGCCACTTGATGTGGCATTTTTTGGCCCACTAACCAGTTATTACAATCAAGCAGTCACTAATTGGCTGAAAAATTATCCAGGTAGAACTGTATCGATCTATCAAGTTTCCAAGTTATTTGCAGAAGCCTATGAAAAAGCTGCAGTTATGAAAAACGCCGTAAGTGGCTTTAAAAATACCAGCATCTATCCCTTTAATTCTAATATATTTCCAGAGTGGATGTACGCTCCTGCAGAGGTAACCAATATTAATAGACCAGATTAAAACTCCGTTGATAATAAACCTGGGCCGTCTGGTGTGCAAAAGGAAATATCGCATACCATAAATCTTCAAGAACGTTTAGAAAAAAACCCTTTACCCCAGTCTAATAAAAAAATTAAAAAACGAAAAGGCTAAGGAGGGAAATATCTTGAATATTATCCCATTAGAACAAATTGTCTCTCTTCCAAAACCCAACATTTAAAACAAAGAAGGAAACGTAAAAGTCAAGGCCCGACAATTTTAAACTCAACTCCAAATTTAATAGAGTTGAAAGACAAGACGGACCAGAAGAAAGCTCTCGAAGAAAGAAGATCTGCAAGAAAACGAAACGCCACTGTAAATCTTACAGACAAGCTTACCTTATCTGATTTCGAAAACGAAGACCCATTTACTGAGCAAGATGATGAAGATGAAGCAGCGTGTTTGTATTGTAATGGACTATTCTCCCTATCTAAGCCCAAGGAGACATGGATTCGTTGTCAGAAATACAAAAGTTGGTGCCATACAGAATGTGCAGGTGTTACACCAAGAATAAAAGTATTTGTGAAGTATGTAAATAGACAATCATTTAGCCACATTAAAGATATATTTAAAATATTTTCTTGTTTCAAAATTTGCCTATTTTCTATTTTTTAGATTTTAGACTCATTTAATAAGATGAGTGCTATTTTACCCAACTGATTGGCTAAAATGGCATACCGGCTTTTGTAGTACAAAATGATTTGTTCTGAATGTTTTGTTGTTTAGTTACAGTTTTTTCTTGTTTTTTTTCGTTAGCTGAAAGACTCTAGTAGAATATGTAGTGTTTATAGCTTTGTAATAGCAATTTTAAAAAATATATTTGGTTTAAAAAAAAGTGTGCCATTTTATACCAATTTCCCCTACTTAAGTGGAAAAGAAATAAAGCAAACATGGCAAACATTGCTATATTTCTTTTTTATTGAGGGTGTTAAATATATTCACCTACTTTTAGTTTAATTGGTTTGGGAAAGGCCATATTTCAGTTTAATTGCTTTGAACTACCCCTAAATGGGAGGTGACCGCGTCGCAAAGAACACATCTCTTGCTTAACCGGCAACACTGGGCATTCTCTGTCCTGCTTCGAGATACAATAAAATGTTTTTATTCTAACGCTTTCAATAAAACGTAGACACAAAATACCCATGTTTCAATCAGTATGTTTACATTGCATTACATTTAATTTATAATTTTTTTATAAATAGCATAAATAAATATAAACCTAAAAAAAATATTATTCTAAAGTTAAAAGAAAACAAATATTTAAAACAAATTATACCGCACGTTCGCAACGTTCTTTTCGGCCAGTCCTCGTACTAGACCGTTGAATCATTTCACTTGCCGATAAAGCCTGGAATATTCAATATATGTCGACATATGACAACGGGATGACGGGACAGCTTGCTTTGGGACTCCTAGATATTCTTCGAGCAACTTATGTTCCCGTGTTTATTCCCGCCTTCGCGTTAAAAATATTCGTTATTCAACTTTTTTTGTCAAAATATAAAAGAGACATATACATGGTATATGTTTTTTTTTGTTTTCGTTTTAAGTAAAAATAACAATTAATCCCAGTGGATAGAAAAAAGATAATTTTGCGCGTTAGTGGAAGACCATTCTTTAGCATGTTTTATTTGATTTTTTGCATTTTTGGACGGACTTATGTCACTTTTCTTCCTATGTGATATAAACCTTTTTTTACTACACGCTTTTATTAGATTTGTTAAAAAAAGAAGTAATATAGTATATCTTTTAGTAATAACAATAACTATTTCAAAAGGCTAAAAGTGCGTTCATTTTAGACGGTTGTCGCTAAGCCACAGCTAAGCCTTGGTTGAGTACATTCAATGAATTTAAAATAGTTTGGGGTTATTTGATTAGGACAGTTAAACTTTTGCATGGAGGGACTAAGTCCCCATCAGCCCTCTCAAAGGATCGCAACTACCAAATTTCTGGGGTAATTATTTAGATGTGGGGCTCTACCTATTTTTAATTATAAAAAATCGAAAAATAGAGATATTGGCATGTTTTCTTGTTTATTTTGTTCCATTCTATGGTGCCTTTACAAATCTTTAATAAAAAATGGATATTTTTAAAGTTTTTCATCAATATAATGCATCCATTTAAGTTTAGCAATTTCTGTTTATATTTGTTTATATTCCAGGTATAAAAACAAATAATGAAAACATATTACAAATATTAATTTTTGGATTTTTTAAATATTTTTTCAAACGAATTTTTTAATCGAAAAATTATTTTTTTTTATTTTCTTTAAATTATTCTTTTTTTAATAAACTTTAAAAATAAAAATATTTAGCAACTCAAAAAAAATTGATCATGTTGATTTTACATCCAAAAAAAGTGGAGCCACACATCCTAGCAATTACCATTTCTGGAATTATCTTTCTGTGCATATATCTGGTATGATATAAATGATTAAAGGTTTCACTTGGAGTTGCTTAACAATTTTTTAAGCTCCATTATTACTTACCATGTCTATCATATAAAATCATCTCCCATTCCAAAGAAAATAAGACATATTTTAAAATCTATTAAATCCATTTATCGGCCTATTGCATGATTTGCTCAAAGTATATATTTTGTAGCCTAAGTAGGGGAAGTGCGCCTATATCGCACCCCTTAAGCACTTTCATGTATATTTCAGGAAACAAAATTTTTTTGAATATTTTGTTTTTTTCAATGTTATTATTAAGGGCTATACAAAGGGGGGATTTCATGGTTATTTTTGAAAAAGTAGTCATTTAAAAATTGGAGCTAAAAACAAAAAACAAAAAATTTCCTAAATTGCACTTTATGTGCCTAAAATGCACCTCCATTATGCCTAAATTGAAACCGTTTTTAAAATCACGTTTTGGGAGAATAAAACCACGAAATGTCAAAAAAAACCATTTATTATGAATTATAGACATGAAAAGCTTTACAATGTTATACAATGAAACCCAACATAATTTTTAAACTCAAATAACTGGATTTCATTTTCGTTTAGTTATTATACCATATCTTTACATAAATTGCAATTAAACATCTTCTGGGATGGTTTCACCCCACACAAATGACATGAAACCAATCACTACAATTAAGACATTGAATCATACCCTTCCTCTCTCTCCTCTTCGCACATTTTGCAAAACCACGATGACTCAAAAGTTAGGCCTATCATTATTTCCTTTCACCGTTTTCGTGCAACGAGATTGATCCTCTGCGGAGTCAAATTTTAATTTTTTTTTTTGCTGCCCTTTTTCCTTAGCGTCATTCTTTGCTAAGGATTTTCCTTCAAGTTTTATTATCATCTTTAAAAATTCTTTTCTTTCTTCTCTTTTTCTTTCAAACAGCTCAGCTTTATAGGGTGAATTTTTAAGAACCTCAACAATTGGTGTTGAAGTTGATTTTCTTTTTTTTCTTTAGCAAAACACTAGTATCTGGTAAAGGGGAAATGTCTTTAATAGATGTAGTTTTTTAGCTCAGAGGTTCCAATGGAAGCAGAGAACTGGGGGGGTTTTTGGCATAAAAGGCCCGTCAGAGGCGTTCTTCATAATTTGGTTTGGGTTTAAGGTCTGACGTCATCATTTGGCTGATCTCTTGTGACAGGCGGATGACAACAGGCATTTTGTGTGAACGGCAAAGTCGGATCTTCAAAAATGTCTTTATTTATAGGCCAAATCCCAGTGGCTCTGAAGCCATTTATAGCCGTAGCTAAAACGGCTGATTTTGGATAGCTTTCGTTCAGTAGATGGCTAATATGGTTTTCAGTAATTTTTGTCAAATGAGTTCTAATGTAAACCTCACATGCCTTATTGAAATTGGTTTTCAAGGGTCCAAAAAACTGACATCGAGCGGTTTTCCTTGACTTGTGTGTGATGGTATATAGGGACAACAAGATGACCCCTTTATCCCTGGCATAATCAATAACCTCCAGATTTTTGTGTGTGACGCATGGCCATCTAGATAATGAGACATTTTTTATCTTTACTAGGTTTGATAAAAGCCACAAAGTTTTTTAAACCCGTTCAAAAATACCTCAGAATTGCTCCAACCACTCTCACTCATGTCAAAAGTGGTCCAGGAGGAGCTCCAATTTTCCATTCGGGTTTGAATCTCAAACCTTTGAAAACAAGCATTGGTGGTACAAAAACACCAGCTGCACTCATACAAAATATCCCAGTGGTTAGGGTACCCCTTTCTGCACTAGTCATTGACCCCACTTGATGTTTGCCTTTTTTTAGCCAAAACCACGTGGCCTCGGGGCGGTTGAAAGGGCAGTCTGTCGAATTGTAAATCCCCAGGGGCCTGCAGCCTTTTCATCAACTATTTTTGTCAGGGTATCTAGAAAATATCCGTTTTCTCCTTTATAAACCCAGTGGCCCTTGCCATTGATGTTGCCTCTGGTTTTCGTAAAGACAACTGTGGATGCCTTGAAATAAAAGAATAATACCATTTATCCCCTGCCATTTGGTTTCCATATTGAATCTATGAGGTATACCATTAGTTTTAGGATCGTGGCACCATAAAGTCAAAATCACCAAAATAACAAGTGTACTGTGAAATAAACGAAAGTTTTTTATACAAAACGACAATCAACTCCTTCATCAACCCAAATGAGTGGCGTGACTGTTTTACTGTTAGAGCTTCACCTTGGCCCCGCGTGGAGCGCTGTATGTCTGTTCATTTTGCCACAACACCAGGGGTGCATTTTAGGCACAGGTGCAATTTAAGCGCATTTCCCCTAAAGATAATATCTCTCGTGTAAACTAACAATCCGAAAAATCTACTAACACCTCTTCCAAACGATTTAATTGTTAAATTACCTAAAATTTAAATTTCGATTTAGTCTTTTATTTGTCGTGCAATTTCACCCTTTGTCGACAAAAAAGCTATTTAATTAATGAAAATGTACTCAGAGCGCTCATACCCACAACAGCGCTCATAACAGATTGACACATAATTAAAGACGTTTTTGAACTTCCATTGTCTAAATCTATTTTAAGAAACACAACGTTTTAACTGGCGAGAACTTTCAGCCCTCTTCAGATGAATACTAAATAAGTTACACGACGAGGAGACTTTTTATACAAAAACTGAGTGCGCTGGGGTATGAAGGCGATAGACGATAGTTCCAACGCATGGAATTATTTATGCTTAAAGTTAAGATTACATTAAGTTAGAAGTGGTTTCCAAACATCCCTAAAATTTAAGAAAGATTCGCTTAGGCATCCAGGGATTGGTTGATGGCTGCTGCTTCTTTCACTTTTATTTTCTTCCAGTGCTCCATGTATGATTTTGGCATCTGACCACCTCATATGATGTCCTTGGGTCCAAACGTGATCAGCTGCTCACCAGACTTTTTCGTTTTTCCTCTGGTTGTGCATTTTCGGTGCTCTAATGCTTACTTCCATTGGCCTTGTTTCGCCTACATATAAGTTGGCACATTTGCATGGTATTACATAACTGCAATTCTTTTGATCCATAAGTCTTTCAGGTTTAGTTTTTGTCACGTGGCTTCTTAAGAATTTATTGCCGGCAAACACTGTGTCGATGTTACAATTTTTTCTGATTCTTTTTATTTTTTACGGAATACCCTTGATAAATGGGATGATGAGCAAAGGTTGTCGTTCTTTATTTCTTACCAGCTTTTTTTACTTTTTTTTTAAATTCTAGTCCTACGTTTTCAATATTTAGTCCACTAGTTTTGCAGGATATCCATCTGATGATAGATCTTGTTCGATATTTGATGTCAATGCTTCATCCACTAGTGTCTTTACGATGTCGTGTTTTGTATTGTTGGAATTATTTAATGAAAAGTTGGGATATTTTCCTGTATGCGTGTGTTTTCAGTACACTGAGGGGTAAATATGATTATTACTGAATTTAAACATCTAGAAATGACAAACTGTTGTTCTGTTCTCACTAGTCCAAACGTTATGTTTTTTAAATAAATTAATACAGTGGAAGCCCAAAACATCTAACCAAAAGTAACCACAACCTGTATTATGGTTTATTCAGCTCAAGCAAACACCAGATTGCTGGTAAAAAGGTGAATTTGTTGTTACATCAGCTTTTCGCCCGCGTGGACCATACGATTTTGGCAGTTTTCTTTTCTTTTCGTTCTTGCGGGATATTGCAAATTTTGCAAACATAAACCTTTTATATTATACATGAATACATAAATTCACAGAAATAAAATAGCAATCAAAGAGATGAAACAAAAATCAACGTAGCACAAAGCATCGAAAATTTCATACATTCGATACTTGTGATAATGACGTTCGCCCTCACGTCTTTGGCCATTCAAGTAGCCATACCTAACTATGTGCTTTCCGCCCTTTGTTTTTCGTTACACCTTTCGCAGCGTAGCGCGCGTAATGCGAGTGACCATTTTTTCTTTCATCGTATTTAATTTGTTATTATTTTCTAATTTAAATGGCGTTTGTAAATGAGTTAATACATAATATGTTTTTATAAACAACCTTCAAAACTACTTACATTTAAAGAACTTATTTTCGTAAACAATTAATACATAATAGAGTGTTTACATTTTCATAGTTCTAAGTCTAGAAATAACGAATTTCTCATACAAGAGAATAAAGTTCCAAAAACACTACCACCTTTACCTTTCTCTTTAACCAGAGGACTAATTATTAACTCTCATATTTACAACTTCAAAAATGACGATTTAAGCAAGTTTTAGACCTGACAATTTATTGATCAATTATTTGAACAAGTACTTTTTTAAGTGACTTGACATGTGTAACAATATTAATATTAAATAATTGCTTGGCGATGCAAAAATCCTCGCCTGGCTTATACTTCCTAGCGATCGCATTCTTTTTTTGCAAGACTAGCAATAGCGTGACTCCCAAGTTTATGATTATTTTAATGGTTTGACTAGAGGTTTGGCCCTAACCTTGACTACCGCAACCTTGGACTTGTGATACACTTTTTCGTGTTTGGCAAATACAGAAATGTATTGAAAAAATATATATACACCGGATATCCGTTGACTGGTTGTTAATTAGACAGACAACGATTGTTTAATTTTACATGTTTTATGCGGTTTATGTATTTTTAAAATAATATACGTAATATATAAATGTTCTACTGCACCTGAAGAAAAGATTTTTTTGGTTGTTTATAATCTGTTTTACCTTAAGGGACCGTATAAATAAAATATATATATATATATATATATATATATATATATATATATATATATATATAAAATATATATATATATATTAAAATATTCAAAACCAGGAGGTTATTGGGGGTGCAGTCATATGACTGCAAACACTATTTTTCCTCCTTTATACTGTAGAAAAGTAAAAATAAAATAAAAAACCACTGTCAATTTAATTCACTCGGTACCCCGTTTCAACGGCCACTTTAAAACTTTTTAGAACATAAAAAAACGCCATGAACACTTCAACCAGCATATCTGGCTAAAACATATGGAATTTATCCATTATGTAAAATATAAAAAAGCTTTTTTGGTGCTCTGAATACTGCAGTAACCGAATAGGTTTTTGGTAGCCCCGTAAACGGGAAGCAAATAAACAGTATCCCCTCCAGTCGAAATTCCGGGTCCAATCCTCTAAAATTCGCATACTTGTTTTAAGTGAAACTCAAAATAGCTTTAAAGCTCAAAATGCGGACGCTTTTCCCAAGTGGCGGACTTATTTTATCTTTTTCTTCCCATGACGGCCTATGTGGCAACGATCTGGTGTGTGCTAGAGTTTCTTACCTCGAATCGGATATGCCCATTTTCTTGGACGTACCTTTGGGTCTTCTACCAAATTCATTTGTCCAGTATGCGGTCGTCCATATCTGACAATTCTCACATCGAGTTCTTTGACTTGAAAGTTTGACAGTAATATTTCCCAGTTACCATTGGCCGAAGTTATCGTTTAAAATAAGGCTAGGTTCTACAAAAACTAAATCTTAGAGCAAAGCAACCGAAATTTCCGCAATCAGTAACTCGCTCATCAATCTTATTATGGAATATGAAATATGATATATGTAATTCACCAACTTCGCTAGGGTTTCATCATCAATTATTATTATTCAAATCCGTTAGATCTTTTTCTTACTTCCAATCCTAAACTCCACCAAACATCAGTAACTGCTACCCTTGGTCTTTCCGATCATGGCTTAATTACTATATCAAAATCATCAAATTCTAAGATAACCGAATACATACCCCCACGTATCCTCTGGCGCTCCCGACTGGGATGGTTTAAGAGATTTTTCTCAAACTGTCCCCAATACCAAAAGGAACCCCCAACCTTCAAATCAGAAACCTTCGTTTTCTAAATTCTGTGACAAAGCCAGACTTTTAAAAATCCAAACCCATAATAAGTTACTTCAAAATTCTAGTCCTAAAAATCGACAGGTTAGCATCGAGGCATAAAATTAGTATAATTAAACTCAGAAGCCAAAGACCGTTTTAATCGTATAAAAGATAAAGGTCTCTCTCGCCCGAATGGCAGTAAATCTTTGTTGCCCTCCACCCCTAACCTTTAAAAATAAAATTATTTATACCTCTAAAACAAAAACCGAACTATTTGCAAAACAATGTGCTGCCAATTCTACCCTTGATGCTTTCGTTAATAGTCCTTATCCATCCGTTGTCCCTGTTCCTCAAGAAATGTCCAGTATAATTTTTATGGTCAAGCAGATCAAGCGTATCCCCTCACCTTTTAATATCAAAAAATTGTCTGGGGTGGATGGGATACCAGCAATCTTCTTAAAAAATTCGCTTCTGAGCTTGCACCAATTTAAACTCGTTTTAATCAAATTTATTATGACACATGTATTTTCCAGAAGGGTCTAAAAATTTTACTGAAACTTAAATAATATCGTTGATTGAGTAATGTTTTCATTACTCAATCAACGATAATATATAAAATTAAAAGTAGGGTTGTCTGGCAAAACTTGGCCGCAACTACCTTTAATTGAATATACCGGGTGATCCAGGAACATCGCCTACCCTTTTTCTTTCCTGCACTTTTTAAGATAATGAAAGGCAGTTGCTGCTAGATTGACAGACAACCCTGCTATTATTTTTTCTACTATCATGTATTATTCATAAAATTTAAGTTTTAGCAAACAAACAGGTATCTGCAGATTTCAGCGGCCGGGTCTCGTACTAGAAGATAATCTAAAATATAGCTTTTTTGAAAATTTACCACGTAATATCATAAATGACATAACGTCATTTATGACATCTCGTCATAAATTTTTAATTATGACGTCAAGAAAACCACTACTAAAGTTTCTTATTATATACGTGGATATAAAAAAGCAACTAGGGGCCCGATTCTGTAAGCATTTTTTTTAAATTCCTTTTCTTTATCTTTTTTTGAAACAGTGACAAACTTATGAGTTACCTTTAAGAGCAACAAGGACAAGTTGTGATCCTTATTTTGAATTTCCCCTTTCTTATAGTTTTAATGAATACCAGCTTAGCATTCTTTTGTTTCGTGGTTAAGGCTGGGTGTGGATCAATCAGCAAGTCAGACCTTTTTATAATATATTTATATTTTACATTTACTTTATAATTTTAAAATTCACAGCGCAGAATTCGTTTCATTGTAGGATAAACCTTTAAGCACATTACCTCCTTTTAACCTTCGGAAATGCATTTGATCCCATAATACTTTTGCATAATGCCCTTTAAAAAAAATTGGGTTTGTACTCGTTATCGGGATATCATCAGGAAAAAACTAAAAATAAATCGACTACAATGAAATATAATTTAAAATAAATAGTTATTGTGAAAAGTGAAGGTTGTCTGCGGAATTAAACTGTATTCACGGAATGCTAAAGTTATAGGTACCAAATTTAAACACACTTTGTTTTAATACTAGATATAAAAGTGCAAGCCAAATATATGTATCTTGATTAGATATCCTGTGGCAAAAAGTGTCTTCCTGAAAGGTAATTTCTTATTACAAACTCACACAAATGATTTAAGTTTCTAGGGTTTATCAGCAAAACCAAAAGTTTTTTTTACATATGGAAAAAAAAATAAACTATGTTAGAAAACACCCTAAAGTTCGTAACTGAGTCCGTCCCAGAAGTAGGCAGGTAGGTTTAAAGTGAGTGGGTATAACACTCTTCCACCCCGACCGATCGCTCTATTGTGGCTCACACCCTTTTATATTTCTCCCACCAGGTCCACTAATATATCTGATGATCATGTTGGGAGAGAGATCTTTCACCTCCCCGGCAACAAGGTGTAATTGCCGAGGATTGCGAATCTTAGTCGTGCCATTGCTGGGCACGAACGCAGTATGTGTTCTGCCTATTCATCCCCCTCCATGCACAAGCGGCACTCGGCGTCTTCCGCTAGGCCGATCTTGTGCATTTGGTTTTTCAATCTGCAGTGTCCCGTGTACAGTCCCACTAGAGTTTTAAGGTGTACCCTTGATTGCTTCAGTAGTTTGACAGTACATTGTTGGTTCGGTGGGCTTATAAAGGCCTTCGAATGTCTGAGACCCGGAAGTTCATGCCAGTACCGAAGATTTTCTCTTTGTTTCCAAGCTGATATGAACTGCTTGTCCATTCCATAAGATATCCGATGACCGGGGCGAAGTAGGACCTCAGCTTTTAAATTTCCTAAAAAACAAACGAGGTAACGCATGTCAACGATGCGATCATATTTTTAAAGCCAACAGTGTATTGTTGTTTTCATCGTCAATTGCTAGTTCATCTGCAATCTCATTGCGTTCTATTTATGGGTGTCTAGGAACCCCGAGGAGTTATATCCTGTTGTTCTTGGCGGTAAATTCTTTTAGGTCGCTCAGGCACTCAATCGTGATCTAGGATGTGAAACGATAGGAATTCAAGACTTTCAGGGAAATCTGACTGTCTGAGTGAATGCATATGTTTTGATTGTGATATCTCGTTTTTACATTTTCTTTAAGACAAGACGTGGAAACAGTCTCTCTAGGCCTTACTTTGCTCCAAATACACCAGCCTTCACCCTAGCATCGATGTACCAAAAAGGAGGATAAAGGTGTTACCTTTGACCATATGTCAGGATGATTTTGGAGCAAATTTAAAAGACTATAAAAAAATGATTTTAATTTAGTAATTTCACATGAGATTACCACAAGGCCATTTGCCGATGGTTGCCCATTGTTGTTGGTTGTTGTCCTGAAAATGGGAGGGGATATGGGAAATTTTGTACTAGGAATGTACAAGTTGGCCCATGATGAGCTTTTTTCAAAGCAGTGCGGTGTGACAAGTGGGGGTAACGGTCTTCTTGCCGACACCATCTTGACAAAGGGATTGTTACCCACTGGTCTACTTTTTACAAAATCCGAATCCCCCCCCCAACTCCCACCAAAGGTCACTGGATTTTTCTTATGTAAAATGCCCAAATAATAAACTTCTTTTAAAAGCTGAGAGGGGCCGCAACATCACTAAAATATCCAGCCCAATGTTTTATTATTTGTTCTATACAACGTTCTCTCAAACCTAACATAGTGTTTATATACCCAAAATGGGCCTTTTTTTACAGCTAATTTATTAAAAAAGGGTTATAATTTGCCATTATAAATAAGGTTTTTATGGTACAAAATTCATCAGTTATAAAACGGATATATGAGTACTTTATAGATACTCTAGCAATGTCACCAGATAGCTATATATTCGATTAAACAACTTGTCAGACATGCGCATTTTTCACTAGCCGGTAGCAAAATTGACGGGAATTTGCTGAATAAATACTTTATTTCAGTTGCATAAGTAAACTTGGAAAAAAATTGTTTTTTTAAAAAGGGATTTTATTGTTGTCGCCC
>JAHBCN010019318.1:0-16059 GCA_019359885.1 Listronotus oregonensis
AAAAATTTTAAAATATACCAATTGAACCCATGTACATTTAAATTATTTGTTAAAAAAAAGCTTTTTTTAAATGGGGGGGTTTATTTATTTATGCCTTTTTTTTTGAAATTGAGACACAACCTACTTTTATACTTTGTGGCATATAAAGATTTTTTGTTATAAAAATTTTTTAAAATTTTTTTTAAAAAAAAGGAAAAAAAAAAACTTATACTTACAATTTTTTAATTTCAACAGAATAAAATTTCCATGAAAATTATTTATATGAAATTTGGTTTCGTTCAAAAAAGTTATTTTGGAAGCTTTTTAGTTAAAAATAAATTTTTTTTTAAAATTTCAAATTTTTGGTATAAAGTTTCAAATTTTATAAACATTCTGCATATACAAGGTGGCGCAATGGTACGACAACGCTCGATATCTCTGAAACCGTTTATAATGGCGAAACAAAAATTATAGAAAAAAAGGGCGTAAAATGTAAAATTATTTTCTATTTCAGAATTTTGTGAAGAATCCACTACCACTTACGGCGGTTTGCCCCACTGTGGTTTAAGCAGGTTTAAGCCCTTCTTAACCTAAGTTGCATTGAGACGGTGTCAAATATTATGACAATAGTCGAACGTCCCTTAGTTAAGAAAACAGAAAACCACAACGGTGCAATTGGCCATTAATAAAACTTCCTTATTTTTAGCTTTTAACCTGAAATAAAAAAAATCTGCCAAAAAATTCATTTAAAAAAGAATCGCTTCCCTGTATATTATGGTGGGAATTTTTGCACTGTCATATAGGTACAATGTCGATGTAGATGGTTTTTTATTTATCATTTTCGATTTTGAAAAAATGGCGTCATCATTATACTTTCGGCATTATTTTGACTTTTCCGTCTAAACCGGAAGTGAAATTTAAAATCCATTTTTATAAGAAGTATGCCTATTTGACATGACAAATATATTTTTTATTAAACCATCTCTTTTACATGTATATCTTAGTTTTAAGAAGCAATATAATGATGCCACTTCTTAAGGTGTGGTACAAAAATAATGTATTTCTGGATTTTGAAAATTTTTGATCTACCCTGTAAGTGGCATTACTAGATAGCTAATAAAAAAACATTAGGAATAGGTAAGTAATTTTTAGCTCATACAACTTTTGTACTCCTAGTTTTTCTCTGTTGTAAACGATTTTAGAGATATCGGGCTTTGTCGGACCATTGAGTCACTATCTTATTATTTTTAAAAGATGTTATTGAATTTACTAGTTATCGTTATAAGAGAATTTTATAAAAGAACGAAGTGATCGATTTAATTATTATTTTATTAAAAAAAACCTGTTACTCATAAAATAATCGCCTTTTTAGGCGTTTGACAATTTTTTTGTCATGTCTGTATGATATACCTCTGTATATTGAATATGAAAATTGAATATTTTAATTAAAAAAAAAGTGACAAAAGTGCAAGAGTCTTGCAGATTGGTCTTGGTCTTGCGAAGTCTTGCATTCCTCGGTCTTGGTCTTGGTCCTGCATACCCCGGTCTTGTTCTTGGTCTTGCAAGCGAGTAGGTGGTCTTGGTCTTGGTCTCGGTCTTGGTCTAGCTGCAAGACCAAGACGAGGACCGGTCTCGCTCATCACTAACCACCCATTTCTTTCTATTGTACATTTTTAGACCAATATTCAGATAGAAACTGGGCACTTACCTGGGATCACTGCTGGATTCAAGTGGCATATTAAATACAGCCTTCATATGTCTAGGTCTTATGACAGTAAGAGTAATGGGAACTTTGTAAGCCGGCTCGTCAAAGCAAGGAAACACCGTTCTTGCCATGTTGGGTCTCATAAATGTAGCAATTAACCTAAATACAATATGCATCTGATTAACTCTTATCCTAACACTTGATACAGTTTTGGGAACTGGAATTAATATAACTGTTGTTTAAGTTTTGCCATTCAATAAGAGATAAATCTGTTAGATTCGTAGTTCTAATTTTCTAAAAATAGTAGTACTTTTCCATAAACACGCGTAAAGTTTCATGTAGATTTGTCAGCTTATTGGTATATTTAAAGATGTTTTTGCACGCTCAGGTAACATTGCAAAGACTGACCACAAAAACTGCCTGTTTTTTCACAAGTCACAGAGAGGTGAGAAAAAATCATACAAGTATACATACTTTATACCAAATTACTTGTCGCAAAAAATTAGAATAAGCATTTTTTTTTCGTTTTTTGCATATTTTCAAAAATCACCCCCATTTAGGGGTAGGAATGTCGCCAAATCTTAAGAATTGCGACAAAAGCAGTGGTATTAAAAGTTATTCTCATTGCGATTTTTGTTTCAAAGGGACATTGGAAAAATGAAATAATACATCTCCATAACTGAGAAGGATCTAAATCAACCTCCATGGTCTATGTGAGGAGCAATTATCCCCTAAAATATATTTAATCATATGCAACTTTGAAAATCGCAAAAAAAATCAGATTGTTTAGAACATGTCTGGTAAGAAATAAATGTAATAAATTAAATGCTAGCTTTTTCAAAAAAAGTCCTAGCTTCTTATTTTTTTGATCCAAGTATATAAAGCAGGTCTACCTAGATTTTTCAAGTTTACTTTTAATTAAAACCACCCTTGCAAGGGGGTATATTCATCCCCAAAATCTAGTAAATCATATATCACCTAAAACTGTAAAAAAATATTTAGATGGATAGGATATCTCAAATATTATATTAACATAAAATAAACATATTATTTTAACATAAAACTAATGTTCGGAGTGAGTTTCGGTAATTAAGGGTAAAGACCTTTATTATGAGGAAAATTAAATAAAATGTTAGCTTATGCAAAAAGCATTTTAGCCTCATATTTTTCATCCCAAGTGTATAAAACAGGCCTTCTTAGATTTTTCGAGTTCATTTTTGTTCAAAGCTAAGTTACCCCGTCAAGGGGGTATATTTATCCCCTAAAATGTATAAAATCATATACAACTTTTAAAATTGTAAAAAAAATATTTATATGTTTTAGGATATCTCAAATATAATATGAAAATAAAAACACCGTTTAGAGTGAGTTTCGATCAAGAGCTACCCTTAAAATGAAGGGTAAAGCCATCCTTACTACGAGGAAAATAATATATTTTCCTAAATGTAAAAAAAAAAACAGGTTCTCTTATATATGAAGAATGTACCCCCTTGTAGAAGTGGTTTGGTTAAAAGTGAACTCAAAAATCTTAGAATGGCTGTTTTATACACTTGGATTAAAAAATACAAAGCTGAAACTTTTTTTTAATAAGCCTACATTTTATTTAATTTTCCTAAAAATTCGGGTGTTTTTACCCTTAATTTTAGGGATAGTTTATTATAAAAACTTACTCTGAACGGTGGTTTTTTATCCACATATTTTTTTACAATTTTATTTTTGTATATGATTTTCTACATTTTTGGGGGATAAATATATCATCTTGCGGAGGTGATTTTGGTTAAAAATAAAATCTAGGTACATCTGCTTTATATACTTGGATCAAAAAAAAAAAAAAAAAAAAACGAAACTAAGGTCGTTTCGAAACAGAAATCGTGGTGGGAATAACTTTTAATACCACTGCTATTTTCGCAATTCGTCAGATTTGGCGACATTTCAATCCTTAAATAAGGGTGATTTTTGAAAATGTTGTAAGGGAATATATTTTGACCACCCTGTATTTTCAAAAGACTATTTCGTTGCACACAAAGAAAAAAAAACCTTTTAGCACCATGTGGAAAATATAACTTAATAAGGGGATAAGGGCTTCTAAGATAAACAATAATCTAAAAAAAATATTTTGTTACGTTCCCAGGACTTATCTCATAAATATGTCGGTTGTAAATATTTTAAGAACCCAAAACCTTAATTTATCGCATACTGGAATTAAGTAAACATCGTAAACAGTAACCAAATATTATTCAAGATACAAAAATTCACAGAACTACCCTCAACGTGGTTTATGGTTCGGGAAAAAGAAGGCACATGCACAGATGTCGACAAAATGACCATGGCCTGGCTCATTATTTTTATTAAACCGATTTTACCATTATGAAAAACAAAAGAATATATATAAAAAGTCTGTTTTTGTAGTGTATTAATTTGATTTGTGAAGTAGTTTCGTCTTATGATTTTTTTTTACCTATGTAAAACGACAAGCAAGAGAAAAATCCAAAATTTACGATAAATTTCATATAGGTTTTTTTTTTCTAATCATAGACGGACCTTCTTAGTATAGGAATTAGTAGAATAGATTACTATTAAGTATTTTATATAAAAAGGTAAAAGACTTGAACATTAAAGCCGTAAATTAGAATTTAAAAACTAAATGAACCCCGATTTAGAACCACTCGCGCCCTCTAGTTCTAAGAGGCCAAAGTATGCAATAAGGCGTAAAATAGGAACCACGCTAATAGGGCGGGGTTACAGGGTTAATATTCCTGTTTAATTGGTAGAAAAGGGCCTAAGCCAGGGACCACGCGAAATCAAGTGGGGTTCTATCAGGGAAGGACGGATAGGTTTCATGGAATTTTAAAATTATTATTTGAGTCAATTATAGTCTGAACCTCGTTATAACGTGTTGTGTTTTACTCGTGAGTTCTCTGTTCAGGGTTTTGATCTTAAACATTTTTCTTATAAATTAAATTATTTTAAAAGACCATTAGATTTAATATTTAAGGGAATTTCACTAAGGGTATCCTGCTTAAGGGAAAGGGTTTATCTTCCTTTGTTTTTTTGTAAAGTATAAACAGCAGAAAGTGATTTTAAATATTTTTGTTTTCTTAAAGCTTGTATTTCCTAAATTTACCAGGGGACCTTATCTTTTCCAAATCGGTTTTAAGTTACACTTAATAAATAAAACCACGGCAGTTCATTTCATACTAAAATCTAGTTCTCATTGTTAGTTCTATTTTTTTTGTTTGTTTATCATTGTAAATAGTTACTTTATTTATATTTGTAAATAGATTTAATTGTTTTGAGAAAGTCTTCTTTTATTGCTCTGGGGGAACTCATTAGAAAAAGGGAGGGTTACCTTTGTGCGCTAGTGCAATCATACCAGGTGGCAGCAAAGAACAACAGAGAGAATCCCAAGTACAGAGACGACGAGAAACAGTATAGTTGTAGACGTAATTGGTAAGATCTGATGACCTAGTAGTCCTTGCATACTAAAACATCAAGAAAGAAGACCAACCTATCTTCTAGAGTGCCTTTGTCATTAAATATATAAGTTCCGTTTAAATTAAAATAACTACCAACTCCGAAGTGGGAAATGTAGTTCTCGGATGTCGGCCACTAAGCTACCATTAACAACTTTTACGACAAGTCGCGAGTATTTTCCCACAATGTACTAAAATCGAATAGCAATTTTCTTCCCAATTTTTTGTGACGAGTAATTGGATATAAAATTCAAACTTGTATCTGTCTTCCTCACCTCTCTGTGAATTGTAAAAAAACAGGCAGTTTTTAAGCGATTTTTGCGGTCCCTCTTTACTGGTTAGATTATGTTATCTGTAAGTAATGTTTACAAAGTACTGCTCGGAAAGTCAATCCTTACCTACTACTGATTGGTAAGTAATCACTTACCGATTAGTAAATTGTAAACATCAGGAATATGGACCCATTTATAAATCAAATTTTATTCAAAATTATATTATAATAAGAACAGTCATTGAATGTAACTGGACCAAGCATTCTTAAGATTAAAATTGTCATTAAACGAGCTAAAGATAATAAATTTGTGACAAATATCATACTAATAACCAATAAAATATTTCTTGTCATAGATACTTATTATACCAGCTAGAGATTTAATTAAGGTGTTTAATATACCTAACAAAATATTTTGTTTATATTTATATTCCTAATCAAATTAATATTTTAAGCATGCAAAAAATGGCGTAAGCATCAAGGTCAGTAAGTTCTTGCTGCTTTTGGTTGTTTTGGAAGTCTCGACTGCGCCTCGATCTCCAAAAACATCCTCAACGACTAAGGATCACTTTTTGACCAAAAAAAAATATATGAACAATTGTTTAAAGTGTATAAGGACACTATCAGTTAGAACAAAAGAAAGAGAGATTGCTGAATTGAAATTAGGTCGACGATCTACATAAAGGACGTCTAAAAAGTGCATCGACAGCAAATATCGTAGCAAAAATAGAGGATATGGTTTTAGAAGATGGTTGATTAGCCGAGAGAGATTTACTAAAAGCTCTATAAATTTTATATGGGCAGTGTAAGCAACATGTTGGCATTTTGGCTCAAGTTTTGGATTTTAGATGCATGAGAATTGGGTCTACCAACATGGTTCTAAATAAAACTGGTAGGCTAATAAGTGATTGTGAACAAGTATCTTCATAGCCAGTTAGAGGCATCAGTATTTTGGGAGGCTAAAGCAATTTTTAAAATCATAAACTTAGGCTGATATAGTATCTTTTGGACAAGCTGGATGTAAAAATACCTAACAAAACTTACGACGTACGCTTTCAGACAGCTCAAAACCATCGCGAAAACAGTACAAATTATTGCAGCATCCACCCTATTCACAAGATATGGCGCCCTTTCACTTCTAGCTGTTCTTACATCTCAAAATATTGATCCGTGGGAAACGATTTTCATTGAACAAAGGGTTAGAGATAAAAAGATCTTTTGAACTTATATTAAAGTTAAGAAAGTTTATATTGAATAGTAAAATGTATTTAAAACCACGAAATCGTATTTTTTTGTAATAAATGACTTCCTTGGTAGAATAATTTTTTTTACCATTTGCTTTTCTTTGTTTCAGCATCAATATACGAACTTCTAAATAGCCCTTCTGTCGTTTCGTTATACATAGCTCCCTCAAATTCCATGTAAATTTCCAAAACAGCCCCAGTATTCATATGCACGTCCAAATCGATGGTGATCATGGATTGTTTCTTGACCTGTTCCCACTTCGTTTTGAGCATTTGAACTTTGTACCCCCTTTCGTTGCTGCCTGGAGAAATCCTGTAAAGAATATTTTTTGCACTTTCTACCTTTTTTAACCTAATTGTGAGTTGTCATAAAAACCCATTTTGATTGGGTAAAAAGTAAAATTGTAAATGTAAAATATTTAAAGGTAATTAATTTTCGAACGTAGTTAAAAATATTTTATCACAATACTTACGTTCTAGTTTCATAGTCAGACGGCAAGATTTGCACAACCCTTAACAAATTTATTCTTAAATCGGGATGTTTGTGCAACACTACTTCTTTAGTTCTATGTTGTACAGTTGCATTGATGCTTACTTCACCACTAAAGTTGCCAAAGTCAGGATACGGATGCAACTTCAACTTATAGGAGTTAGGGGTAACTTCTCGGGGTAGTTTTGTATCCGATATCAAGCTGTGAGCAGCAATAAGGTCTATGCTTCGCTTGTATAGACTGTGGGCCTATTGAAAAAAAATATGTATTGAGTTAGTCTATATCAGTGGTTCCCAACCTGTGGTCCGCGGACCACCGGTGGTCCAAAAGACCCTTAAAGTGGGCCACGACAATAAAAAACGGACAACCTAAAGATTTATCTAAAAAACATAACAGAAAATGGTAAATTTAAAACACTGTGCGTTGACTTAAACTCTGAATACGTACTATTACTATTTAATACCGAAATTCGTTGGCCTTTAAAAACATGTTGGGACGAACGATTGCATTACAATTATTTCTGATCTAGGAGAATATTAATGATTTTAAAAATATCTTTTTCTAAAAGCGTGCGGAAAACTATGGTTTTCCGCACTCATCTGCGTGCGGAACATAGCACTTTTCTGCACTAGTGCGGAAAAGTAAACTCCTTTAGTTTTTGGAACATAAATTAGTATCTAATTATAAAATAATGCATAATTTTGCTTAAAATAGTTATATATTTGAAGAAACTGAATTTTGATTAAATTTTGCAGTCTTTTTATAACATTTATTAAATAAAATAAAATAATCCTAATTTACCAAATTTATGTACATATTTTTGATAACTCTATATAAATTATCAAAGAATCCATAGCAATGTCAATTCTGTTGCATGTAAAATCAAGCAATGGATAGAGAAAGTTCACATTATATAAGTATTTGTAAAGTTTTAGTAGTACTATAGTTTTATATTAGTTTTTAATATTTGTCTTTTTTATTATAAAAACATATTAAAATATTGTTTTATATGTTAATTTGAATAACACTTGGCTAAAAACAGAAAAAATAAGGGATTCATGGACAATTCAATATTTAAACTGTGAAAGGCTTTCGCGGCCATTGTCTAATGTTTCAATGGTTTTTGGGCTGTTAGGCCGGCGTCGATTGTCTGGTTGACTTGACGTTTCGTCAACACGAGGGGCTGGCATCTTCAGAAGTTGCTTCCTAAGCTTTTTTCGGCTTTCGTTTTACGAACGATTCTTGAACTATCCGAGAACGGCCCAGAACTGTATGCGCGGTAGCTCAATACTTTGAATCGTTCTCTGACATTTCCAGGATTATCAGACATTTCAAAATCTCGAACGCAATCATAATCCAGCGATACAGACCGTTCTAGAACTGTCCCAATGTAGTCCTAGAAAAACGCGAACTCAGAATTAAAAAGTCCGAGAACAGTTCTTTAAAACCCGAACAGGCAATTTTGAACTGCGCATGCGCCGGACGGTTCTAGAACAGTAATTTACCGAACCCGAAAACAGCTCTGGTTGACAGTATGCAAGCTAGTAGTAGTTTGCATACTGTCCAGCAGATATCGAGATACGGTTTTCTGCATTGGGTTCAAAAAGCTCCCAGGAAAAAAGTCTATATGGTGTGGCTATGCTATTTTTCGAAAAATGCATTCTGAATGCATTTTGCAAATGCGTAATTACTTGCAATATTATAAGAACTCGGGAATTTTTCAAGATGCCAAATTCAATTCCCCACCCACCGGGGCGCTCGGATGTGGCTCTGCGGGGGTGTCCGGGGGGTGATTGGGGGGGAAATTGCAGCGTTTATGAAAATCAGCCGAAAATCATTACTCGGGGGTTTTCGGGGATGCCGAACTCAATTCTGGCATTAGAATTACCCGGGGGCGCTTGGGGGTGGCTCTGCGGGGAAAGGTAATGAAGGAAGTGAAAAATCACAAATTATTTAAATAATAAATTGTAATTTTTATTAATATTGAATTATTCATCATAACGTAATTACTAAACATCTTCTTTAAACTCTTCTTCTTCCTTCCCTTCTTCATCTTCTCCCTCGTCACTATCCTACGCCTGGTTGAAAGTGCCTTTTTGGTTTAAGCAATTGCCATCGCAATGCTTGCATGCAAGTGAGCACTCCAACCAAGGGAGGATCCAGCTTTGGCGCCAGGGGGGGGGTTACATAGTCCTGATCAAATCAGAAGAAGTTAAACGTAAATATTTGTAGGTTTGGAGGAAACCAGTATAGTTCGCCTTTTTTTGGATGGAATCAAGAATGCCAACCGTTGTGGAAAATGCTATTTTCTCTATTTTAGATGTTTTAAAGAAATATACCAATATCACCAGTTTTATTTATTGTTTAATTTTTAGGTTTTTTCATATCTTCAAGACGGTGACTGAATTGTTACCGAAACTTTAATAGGCTTTTTTTTAAGTTTTCATAAGAAAATCTACAAGCTTGAAAGGGTAAAGTTAACATTCTTTTAATGCTAATTTTTTTGTTTTGATATCCAAAAAATAGGCGGCAAAAATATATTAGCCTATGAGCGGCAAAATGTTAACTCCGGCCCTGTTAATCTACACCTTAGGCCAAGGTATAGATTAACATGATTTGCTCCCAAAGCCGTCCGAGCCGTTTGCGAGCAAACCATGGAATATGTTTTAATAAATAAATTTACCAAAACAATATAGAATATTTTATATTATTTCATATTAAAAAGATTAGCCATACTTACCAGTATATTTGATGATACTAAAAATATTACCAAAAGGGTTAACTTCCACATTTTGATGGAATGATGGTAATCCTAAAATAAGAATTCAGGTTTATTTATAATTGTTTAGTTTTATTCATACTTTTTTAGCTTTGAGGTATTATAAAAACTTTCTCTTTCTAAGAGGGCGTCCATTAATTACGTGAGGCAATTTTGGCGATTTTTCAAACCCTCCCTCCATCTCCCTTAATCTCAGGTAAGATTTTTCAAAATGCAAATTTTAAGTGTTATTGTATAAATCCCACAGCTCAATAATTAGCTAAGATTTAAAAAAGGGTAAATACAGTGGCGTAGCTTCGTAACCAAGGGCCCTATATCAGTAGTGGTTAAAGTATAAATACTTTAAAGGTGCAGAGCTTCAGCTCTTTTTAGTCAGCTGTGGTGCAGTGTAGGGCAGTAGATAATATTTTATTAAAAATAACAATATTTACAGCAAAGACCCAAAAAATCTACTTTGCAATGGCCATTAAATCTCGGGTAATTCTTTTTTCCTTTCGTAAAATAGGCTTATGTCACCTTGTACTAAATATAAATATAGTCGGAATTATACTCATTTGTAGATAGATTATCCAGGTGAGAAAAAACGTATGTCGTAAATTAATAATTAGACATTTTTGTCAATCAATATTAGGTTAGAAAATTCACTCGTCGCGTTCAGAATTATATAGTCTGTGTTATGTTTTTTTATATACGTTCAGAAATTAACAAATGATGATTTAGGGCTGGTTATTGTACCTAACAATTTTAAGGAACCCTTAGCACAAGGTTTTCCTTAAAAATGGCCAAACAAGCAACCCGATTGGCTACATTGGAGATTTAAGGAACAAAATAACGCTAAGGGTTCTTTCATTACTTTGGGAGCTTCACGTCTCTCGCTCCTATACAGGAGCTCTTTTTTCGCCCCTACCTGCCTGACGCGACTCCTGGTACGATGCAGTGAGACGTGAGGGCTCGTGGCCCCGATACGTGGCGGCTCCCGCTCTCCGTTTGAAAGCTCCAGCATTGGACTCGTTGCATTTTGGTGCTAAGAGCCTTCCCTCTCCCTCAGGAGTGAGAGACGTGAAGCTCCCCCTCGTGTGAAAGGAGCCCAATGGTTCCTTAAAATTGTTGGTGCAACCGGCCATTAGCAGTATATTACCATTTTTACATATCTGTCTACACATTTTCAATCTCAAAAAAATAAAAATAATCTTGTAGTATTTATTTATTAACAAACTTAATAACAATTAACAATTATTATGATTAATTCATGAATAATAAACAAACGTGGCAGATAATTTTTTAAATATATTGGCTTTTTTTTAACTAGAAGAAAACACGTTCGGCACGGAATCGCACTTCCAATTGAAAATATAATACAACGAGCAGTAGATGTAACAAAACTAAGCTTACAAAAATTGTGAATAATAGGAAGAATGGTATAAAATTATTTTAACCTCAGGGAAAATTTCAAATACTCATAATTTAATTTACTTGTTTATGAAAAAAATACTGCTCTGGATGAAATGGTGTTAACACACATCAAAATGTAAATATAAATCTAAAAAATAAAAAATACAACTCAAAAAAAAACAAACATATTGCATTGCCAAGTGAATGCAATTGTAACGATAGGATTAAATACTTAAATGACGATCATGAAATAAAATTTGCAAGCACACAAAAAGCTCAATCAGTCTCGTCTGTATTGTCAGAGTCCGAAATCCAAGTCAGAGATATTGTCTTCGTCGTCGTCGTTCGCGTTAGTCGTAATTACAAGTGGCGGAATCAGAGGCATCGCCAATACTCACATTGCTGGCCACGCCTTTCTAATTACCTTTTCTGTATGAATTACATATTTTTGCCATTGATCTATAGAAATTTTTCGTTTATAACCCTTTCCATGTAGCCAGAACTTCTGAAGGTGACTCCTTAAGATTGGAAATATATTGATCGTATTTTCTGTTACATATTCCGACCATACTCATTTCAATTGCATTAAACTGGCAATGGTATGGTGGCAGCTGCAAAATTCTGTGCCCTAAAGGTTTAATATATCTATCAAGGTAGTATTTTTTTTCATTAGGGGAGTTTTTTGCGCGCAATATTCCATATATTTGTCTTTTTCATGGCCTTTCTGGAAAGTTAATGTTCTCTTTATTTCATCCATTTGATCAGTTTCTGCTTTGTCCAAGATTTTCTCGGGATTTCTTCTAATAAACCAAAAATGGTACTTTGTGATGGTCCATGATTATTAATGACTTTGGTGAAAGATTCGGAACCAGCTGAGTTTTAAACCAGTTTTCGAAGTTTTTTCCTGTTCATATTGTCATGATAATCCCCCCCATCTTTAATCCACTTTTTTAAATATTAGATCCGCGCCCTTTGATGGTGCCATCTTTGGTTCCGGCGTGGACCACAATATAATGTTGACCTTAAAAAATATAAGTTAACTTAATTTTACTTAAACATCAGAAATAGGTAATGTTCCATGCACATAGTACTTACAGTCAAATTCCCTCATAAAGCCCAACCTTTAAATTTTTTTAACAAAAAAAATTAAAAAAATTATTTGGATTGTCGGGGAGAAATGGGAGGTACGCTACTTGAGAAATGTCTTCCCCAGAAATTCACTGCGAAGCAATATTATGAGCTTCAAAATCTGTAATAATCCTTAAATACGTCAAATTAATATTTTGCATCTCTTATGCTATATATTGTTGCACTGAAATTATTCCTAACCATCCGCCAGAGTCCCATCGCCTGACGATGATTCCAGCCGTTTGCGTTTTTTATTTGCAAAACGCGTTTTTTTTAACCAAAACAAGTCTAACCTAACCGGAACCTAATCAACCCAGCCTAACCTAATCTACCTAATTTAACTAATACTGAGTATTAAGCCCTGCAAACGTAAAACTGCTAGGACTCGTCAGGCGGTAGGACTCGGGAAGATGGTTGAAAATAAAACTTTTTTCATATATTTCGTATATTGCTTTCGCTGCGATTTTTTGAGAGATCCAGGAGTCTTTGAAGGGCCATCATAGCTCCCAAAAACTATCCTATTGACCTACTTTTAATTTTTTTGTACTTTTATAAGTTGATAAAAATATGTAGCAGACGAAATTATGAAGATTTACAAGGCAACCAGTTTTTACTTTAAAAAATAAAAAAAACATATTTTTACCTTCACTGTTTCTTTTTCTCTTTTTGAACTATGCTTGGTATCATCTTGGCCAGCTACTACGAAATGATCCCTTACTAAAGATCCGTCCGCCTGGTCAATGAAAACTTCAGTAAAACCTTCCGATCCAGAAATTTTTTATTTTCGATATATTCCCTAAAAAATGTGTTCTTTTATGAACAATATCTGGCAAGTTCATTGTATATTTTCATAATATTAGATTTTTTCCACCGGAAGCCTTCTACTTTTGATCCATCTTCTTAATGAGTCGATGGAAAATTCAAAACATTCAAATTCTTCCCTTTAAACTTATGTTTTATTGTTGCCACCGCATTATATTCTTTTCAGTACATATGTTGTAATTTTGTGTCCCGAATTCAAATTTTTCAAATATGTTGTAATTTTGGTTTTGTGCGGTGCGAAGCTTGAAGACATATTTTATAATCCAGTCCTGGTCTAATTTTATTCCATTCCCGCTTATTTGCTATCGTCGTTGGGCTCATGTTCGTAGCATCTGCCACTCGTTGTATTATATTCTCAGTTTGAAGGGCGATTCCGTTTCCGGACTTGTTCCTTTTCCAGTTGAAAAAAAGCCAATATATTTAAAATTATTCGCTGCGTTTGTTCATTATACTCATTATATCTTTTTCTCGGCATTTTTTATGCTTTTCGAAACAACAACAAGTTGACACACACATGTTTTTGATTGACAGTGACGGATACTTTACATAACCAAAAAATATAAAAAATAAATAATGATCAGACCCCCATTTTTTTCAAAATCGTTGCTGTCACTGCTGTTTGGAATATACTAAACAAAAAGATAAACAAAAATGACGTCATTACAAATGAGTATAATTTGGACTATATCTGTTGAAGAACCTTATAAAGAAACAGGTGTCTGTTGTCAGTGTCTAAAAATATGTTTTTAAATGCCAAACCTAACTTTGGATAAAAAGTATTAATTATTCATTATATTGAACAGAGAGGTTGGAAAAAAAGGGATGTAGCGGAAGAGCTTAACATCCCAAAGAGTATTATTCATTTTATTTTAAAAAAATGGCAGAGAACCCACTCCTTTGAAAGAAGAGCTGGAAGTGGTCGCCCTAAACTATCGAATCGAGAACAAGACAATAATTAAGTTAATGTTTTAAGAAACCAACCATTTAAATTTGTAGTTGCAGCTAAAACGGAAAGCAATTTCCCAGCTTGGGTTAGAAATGCAATTAAGTGAAGAATAAAGGCAAATATCCAGAATTGCGCTGCCACCCGGCATAATCCTAAAACTGCTTTTTTTAAAAAATGCAAATAAAGAACAACGCATTGATTGTTTCAAGACTACATTGGAACACCGACGGCGCAAGTAGAAACATTCGTGCTACAATGGGATACTTAAGGTATACAGGCCTTAAGGAACACGATTTGATGAAAAATATACCCAAAAGGACAGAAGTATTGAGCGATTTTTGGTAAATGTTTGGGGGCGGCTGAGTGCACAAGGACGTGGTGTATGTTATTTTATCGAAGGAAGCTTTAATGTGAAGGTATAATATAGATCTACTACCGAATATTATGCTTCCTTCTATACTGGATCTATTTCCGGACAAAAATTTTATGTTTCAGCAAGATAAGTGTCCCGTTCATACGGCCCGGCAAGTCGATCAATGGATGGAAGAGCAGCGTCTCAGGGTTTTACCATGGCCCGCACGTAGTCCGGATTTAAATAATATGGAACATGTTTGGGGCTTATTAGTTAAAAAAATAAATAGGGAAAATGAGTTTAGGCCGCAAAATGTAAACGAACTTAAAAATAAAATTTTAGAGGCGTGGAATGAGTTATGAAAAAATCCGAACTACTCCAGGGCTTTGGTCCATTCGATGCCTGGAAGGCTAAACTTTGTCTAAGGAAAAAACTGGGCCGCAATAAAATATAAAATTTGTTTGGAAAGATATTTAAGTTTGTTAAAATTTATTAAACTGTTAATTAATTTATTAATTTTTATAAGATATAAATATTTTATGTATAGTAATTAAAAGTAAAACAGGGTAAAAAAGGGCGATTTACAAAAATAGGCCAGGGAAGCCAAAATTATATATGACCGGTCACTGTCAAGGTCATACTGGTAATTATTAATGCGCTCATTAAAGCCATTTGTTTTATTTTTGAAACCCAATAATTTCCTAGTTATTATTTTTATGTTTTGACCATTTTATACCAAGTTATGTTCTACTTTTTTTTATAGCGATTAAAAAAAAGGATATGTAAACTTCTTATCGTGATTTATCGTGCATGATTATTTGTTAGGGCCACTTTCTTAAAATTTCAATTTTTTCTTAACCAAGTTAAGCCATACCTAAAGCCGTGTTACAAGATTTCGTGGCAAGAAGCTAAAAAGTCGAAAAGTCTTTATGTGATTACAATATTTATTTAACTTTTTCGAAGGTCGGTCGCTTAAGGGATCCAGGAGCCCCCATAAGGTTGGGAGCCCCGATGCACTGCACCGCTTAGCCCTCCGATAGCTACGCCATTGGGTAAATGACCAAGTTATATCTGTAGCCGTTTGAATGTGTTTGCTAAAAACTCTTTGAAATTTATTATAAATATTATAAATAAGAAAAATATATAAAAAATAAAAAACGAATTGTTTAGAGAAAAATTAAACAGAATTAGATTAAAAGGATTAGCAAAAAATCGCAAAATGCATTAGGCTTGTTGCAAAAGGGGAATAAACAAAACAAAATAAATAAATAAGGGTGAGCTGCAATAAAAAATAAGTAACGTTTTTTAACAGATATTTTAGAAGATCCCACACCAAACTCCGAGATATAAGACGATAAAACTTCTAAAACCGTAGGATTTTTTTATTTTTAATTGATATTATTAATATATAATTCTTTTACCCCTAATATAGAAAATAAACAAAAATTTGCGGTATCACTAATTCACGTTATCATTT
>JAHBCN010019319.1:0-16025 GCA_019359885.1 Listronotus oregonensis
GGGTTTTAAAAAATGATTTATTATTTATTTTGTCTTAAGGACGTTGTAATAGTTTACTTTTTTACCTTTTGTGGGCTTTTACATAAATTATTCTAAAATATTGTTTTTTTATTTACCTAAACTTTAATTTTTTAGATGTAGATTAAACATTTTTAGTTCCAGCCTAGTATGTAACTAGAACTATCTTTGTACCATTACATACCATATTATAATATATCATAAAAATCTTAATAATTTTATTTTATTTATAGGAGCGGCCTATATTAACAGGTTTTATAACTCAAGTAACATGTTAAGCTTATATAGTTTTAAATGGGACGGGAATTGAAAAAGCTTTGAAAACGTAAACTTTAGGTAACTGTATTATTTTTGGGTCTTTTCCATTTTTTTTTCTTTTTACCCAAAATAAAGTAAAATCAGTGTATTTTGCTATTAACTAAAGGTTTATTAGAAATTTCTAACCGATGCAATCTTTCTTAAGTAATTAATAAAATAATATGGAAAAAAAAACTAATAAAATGATTTTTAAAATAAACAAGATAATAATACTTTTGTATGCCAAAGTGAGTAAATGTTTATATTAATAATAATACGGCGGCAACTTTCTTTAAACAAAGTAAAATTCTAATCGTAACCAGGACGAGAATGTTTTAAACAAGAAATATAATATAATAAAAAGAAAAAAAATGTTTTTAAAAAACATTTAATCAATACAAATAAGTCGTGATCTAGATCTAGAATTAGCATTTACATTTCTCAACAAAATATTTAGGTATAAGAGGGTGTACAAAGCAAGGAGAAAATCAAGTTGGAAAATCGCTTGATACTGGGTGTCACCAATATTAGAAATCTCCACAGTGCTCGAAACCGAAAAAAGAAAATGTACGCTTTAAGTGACGTATGGTAAAGTGTATGTGTTAATTAAGCAAAATATAATTTTCTATTTTTTTATCTAGTGCCTTTGTGTGTTCGCTTCACTGCACTTTATTAGTGCTAGGTATCCTAGGTGACGTATAGACCCCCAAAATTTAACGTTCCCACAATATTACTAATGAGATAATTGCTATATTAACCCATGAGCCATCTTAAAGTGGAATATTATAACTCATTGTCCTCAAAACTAAAAAACCTCGTTCTGTAATACTTGGTGATTAAAATTAAATTAAAATGATGTACAGGGTTATTCAACGAGGACTAGATAGGCCGCTTTTTTGACTCTACCTGTGCTTTTATAAAAAAAAAGTGAAATAGCTATCATATATAATTTTTCCTTCCGAATTCGAAAATGATTAATGTAAAATAATTAAACATCAAATAAAACTGCTAGGGATCATTCTGATATTTTTTTAAATGAAATGCCAAATTTTTTATGTGATTATCCGATTCCTCGTATATTTTTGATCTAAAATGATGTTTTTTTAATTCAAAATGGTCCATTTTCTGCACGTTTAAAATGTTCGTCTACCGTGTCATTAACACCTGAAATATTGATACGGATACCTGTTCACTCTTTAACGGTACTGTCATTCAGACAACTAAAAAAATAAAATTTAAAAGTCGTTTATATTTTTTATGAATTAGGAACAAATAACGTTAAAAAATGAAATATTCATTAGAAGACCGTCTACACATTGTAATACAATAGTTACAATTCTAAGAATTTTGACTCTATTTATATAATAGATACAAAACAAATATAAAAACAATATAACATATAAAACAAATACCCCATAAGAATAAACTATAAATTAAACTTAAGAACACCAGACATCTTAATAATATAAATGTTCGATATGTCCTCCGTTGTTTTCGAAACAGGACCGATGCCCCCTTTTTAGTCTTTCCAGAGAGTCCCTTATAATATTGTAATCCTGGTTAAGTCTGTCAATTTCATTCACAATTTTTTGCTGTAGCTCATCGATATTTTTATTGGACCATTGATAAACTACGTTTTTTAAATGGCCCCATAAAAATGTATCCATTGGTATGATATCTGGGCTATTGGGTGGCCAATGAAGTGTTTCGTTACGGCTAATCCACTCGTTGTAACTCCCATTTAAATATACTACCACTTCTCGAACGACATGAGGTGGAGCGCCATCCTGCTGCCAAATAATAATATTGTAAATTTGCAATGGTAATTCTTTCAATAGGTCCTCTATATCGTTTTGAAGAAACTGAAGATATCTTTGGCCTGTTAAAGAGCCACGATAAAATAGCGGTACAATAATTTAATTTCCTAACATCCCACACCAAACATTAAGCGAGCTCCTACCTTGAAACTTTATCATTTCCTGCCCAGTAATTTGAATTTCTTCGGTTGTATATTTCTGATGTTGTGAATGACGCTTCATCAGTCCATAATATTTTATTGTATAAGCTGTTGTCCTCGTCTTGCTCTCTCATCAACATCGAAGCAACAAATCGAAAACGAAGTTCTTTTTGTTCCTGAGTTAGATACCTAACGGGAAGGATACAATATGATTTGATACCAAATTTTTTCAGAGTTCTTTGAACTGTTCCATAACTGACCCTTCCTTTGGAGCTCTAGGCCATACCTTACTTCTCGTACTGCATGCGGAATAGAACTCATTGGATTTATCCTAAAATATTGAACAATTGCTCGATTTCTTATGTTTTGTCTTCTTATATTTCTTCTTTCAATGTTTTTGTTTCTTCAAATAGAGTCTTAATTCTTAAAATTGTATCCACTGAAATGCGTCTCTCGAAACTCTCGCAAAATCTTCTTTGCGTTTCTCGAGCATTTTCTCCGCTTTTGTAATATAATTTTACAATTTGTAGAAGGTCTTCTTATGAATATTTTATTTTTTAACGTTATTTGTTCTTAATTCATGAAAAATATGATCAACTTTTACACTTTATCTTTTTTAGTTGTCTGAATGACACTACCGTTAAAGAGTGAACAGGTATCCGTATCAATATTTCAGGTGTTAATGACACGGTAGACGAAATTTTTTTCGATTTAAAAGTGCAGAAAATGGACCATTTTGAATTAAAAAAATATCATTTTAGATCAAAAGATATACAAGGAATCAGATAATCACATAGAAAATATGGCATTCCATTAAAAAAAATATCAAAATGACCCGTAGCAGTTTTATTTGATGTTTAATTATTTTACATTAATCATTTTCGGATTCGGAGGAAAAAAATATATCTGATGGCTATTTCACTTTTTTTATAAAAAAGCGGCCTGTCTAGTCCTCGTTGGATAACCCTGTACCTGAGGTTGATGGATCAATATATATATATATATATATATTATATATTTTAATCAGCGATATATATATATATATATATATATATATATATATATATATATATATATATATATATATATATATATATATATATATATATATATTATTTTTTTAACTTTTAATCAGCGAGTATTTTTTGTTTTTGAGATCAATAAGTTAAATCCCAATTTAGGATGACACGTGGGCAAATAAATCAATTATCTCATTAGGAGTATAAAATATAACTTTATTAAAATCACCACCATCTGATTAAAATTGACGCGTGGCCTGAGTTGTTTCCCGTATTTTCAATTGTGCGACACTTCTTAAGTTTAGTCTGGTATATTGTTGTTCTCAAGTAAAAAGTTTTTAATTTTTAAAAGTTTTATTTCAGACACGTAGTTTTAATTTATAATTTATTTTATTTAGTAGATTACGTCCTTTATTTTTAGTATTCGTTGTTTTTAAAAGCATGGTTACCAGCAATGAAAAACACAAATGCAATTGTTGAATATTAATAAGTTGTTTGCTGTGTTTATATAACTAGTTATGTTTAGTTTAGAATATTAAATTCCCAACAATAAAAGCGCCATTAAATAACTTTATCTAATTTTAAATTTATTAAAGGACTCATTTAATGTATAGAACATTTTTTTAATAATAATTTGTTTTAATAAAAAAGTAATTGAAAATAATAGAGGTATAATATCACAATTTTTTTGTCATTTTAAATACTTTGTAGGTCTAATATTTTTTTGAATTGCACGAAGTTAAACACAATATTTAGTTTTCTTTTTAATCGACGAGAATTAATTCTCTAAAGTAACTTTCGGTTCATTATGTATTATTATCCTTAAATTAATGTTAATATTTGTTTCAAAACAAAGTATTTTTAAATGCGATAGAATTATTTTAAATTAGCTTTTGAGTTGCGCAAGTGAGTCGCTGACAGCATGTTTGTTCTTAATTTTGCGTTTGTGCTTTTTCATTCGATTTTGCATTAACTTACCTAATAATACAATTTTTATCTGACAAAGGGCCTTGGCGCATAAGGAGGTAATCGACCTTTTTACTTTTTAAAATCTCACCCAGCTAGGCTTGTTAAGAATAAAAAAACGTGCCTTTCCCCAAAGGGTGCAAAGTTTTTTTAATACATATAGGTGCTTTAAAGACTGTTTTATTGATTCATAAAAATTTTTCGTTTTTTTTTTGAATATCTCCACCGTATTAAAAGGTTTCTTAGTTTTTCTTGTGCCAAATTAAAGGTCTTCAAAGCGCGAATGAAACAACACACATTTTTGGTAAAAAAATCAATTTTCTTATGGAAACAATAAAGTTTAAAGGTTACATGCCGAATGTGCAAAGAGTATTTGCAAATTTGTAAACAAGATCGAAGACATTAAGATAAGCTAAGATATTATATTAAAAAACTTTCCATTCCTACTATTATGGAAAAATTCTATTACCTAATTTATTTTAGAAAGCTCTGTAAATTTTAAAGTATTTAATGAAAAAAGAAATAAAAAATTAAAGCATTAGTGGGTACGTTTTGACGGCATTGCGACGCCTTCTTAATTTTATTTATTTGAAACTTATAAAGGCTCGAAAGCAATTTTAAATATTGTAGACCTAAGTTAGTATACAAACAAAAAACTCTGTAAATACACCATTAAAAAGGTAAGGAAAGTTATTTATTTAAAAACAATAAAGGCTCCAATTTATATAAAAGCATCTTTGACTCTAGAACAAACAAAAAATTCTTTCTTTGTATCTACCCTTGTGACTCACGAACTAGTAAAAAAACAGTTTTTTTATTTTTTTTTGTATTGTAAATAAATCGCAAACAGTAACTTGTTTGTAACTTGTCAAAGGACAAACACCTTGAAAATATTTCCAATTGAGCAATTTTGGCGGAAATATGAGTTTGTTTCCTTTTCTCGGGAGCATTTTTTGGATAAATAAAGTTTCTTATTTTTACTTTGTCAGAATGTAAAAGCCAATCGGGTTTAATGAACCATAAAGATTTTTTTTTTAAATAACCTGGATAATCTTCTTTTGATAAACAATCTGTAGGATTTTCTTTGATATTGACGTAATTTCAATAATTTTTAGATATTAAAATATAAAATTTCGCTAGTCTATTACCTACAAATACAACACAAACTTTTAGGATTAAAAAATAGTATATATCATACGGACTAAAAGTGCTTATTTTTACTTGCAATTTTGCATTCGCTCGGCTGCGCTGCCCCCGTCTGTCAACTGCAAAAATTGTTAGTAAAAAAGACGCACTTCTAATCCTTATAATATAATATACCATTACCAACTCCCAGGCCAAAAAGAAAAATAGTTAGAAATCCAAACAATTGGAAAGTAGTGAAAGCAAAAAGATAAAAAAATTCGGGCCAACAATACGTCTTACAAGAACTGGAAAAATTGTCAAAGCCAACAGCTTGAAACCTGTTTGCTCCAATAAATGTATTCTTTTTTGCTCGAAATTTTTTTCTGATGAGTTTAGAAGTGTTAAAAGAATTGTGTGACTAAGAAAACTTGCAACACCAGCGAGATTTTCTGAGCTCATGTATTGAACAACTGTTTCCTAAACATAGGCGAATTTTATCTGCAGAGCTAAGAAAACGGAACTGTGCATTTTTTGTACTCGAAAATGGAAAAAAAGTCAGAGTATATAAGACGTTTTTGATCAACACCTTGGCAATATCGAAATAATTAATAGAACTGTATTTAAATTAAATGAACCTAAGCAGGGAATTATAAAAGAAGAACAGAGGAAAGCACGGGAATCACATGAGTATTGACATAAAGGTATCAAAATCTCTATTTGATCACATTAATTTTATACCGCGTATCAAGAGCCACTACCTCCTTAGGGTTATAACTAGAGAGTTGTGGTCGGGTGGGGGACTTACAATGCCACAATAGACCGATCGGTCGCGGTGGAAGGGTGTTATACCCACTCACTTTTAACCTACCTACAATTGCACAAATGCACAGGAATTATTGTAAGAAAAGGCCTGTTTCAAAACAACCATCAGTGACATACGATTTTAATGCAAATATATTTAACACAACATTTAATATCGGCTTCTTTGTACCAAAATAAAGATTAATGCGGTAAAACGGTAAAAGTTATCGATAATTTTCAAAAACTATATGAAAGCCAACACTTAAATCTAGACATCTGCTGTAATAGTTTTTTAAATTTGGATTTAGTTTTTAATATTTCCTTAAGTCAAAGTCACCCTAAAATCGGTTATGTTTAGATACTATTTTTTCTTAACTCGACTCATATTTCAAAAATCCGTTACAGCAGAGACATAGATTATTTGCTTACCTTTAAAAAGGTGTATAATTTATGTCATTTAATTGAAAAATAGTTACCGAAAAGCGTTATCTCCTGTAGGCTTGCAATCGGAAACAACATCGCATCGATACACCTAATTTGCAAGAACCTAAATAAAATATCATATTTTTAATGCGACTATACGAAAATTGTTGTAGTGGGAGTTTGTAGTCTTCGCCCACCGTCTCCGCGTCCTTTCGCCCGACCCCTAAGGTGTAGCGTAAATGTACTCTTAATTTTTTAAAGATTATTTTGAATTATTTGTACAATGTTTTTTAGGTAATAGAATAAGCCAAAGATACCACCAAAACATTCTTTTGACGGAAACAAATGAGCAATCAATATAGGAACGTGCGTTTTATTGCATTTAAAAGAATTATCAAAAAAAAATCATCCAGGATTTAATATAGTTTTCTTTCTCAGATAACTGCACGGGTCAATAAAAAAATAGATATTCAAAGCCTAATTAGAAAATTACTTAATCTGTTTATTGTCATCAATTTTTTTTAGGTTTCTTATTGCGTTGTATATTTACGCAGTAGAGCACTTCCAAATTTGTTCAATAACACACACGTTTTTGATACTTGGTCACACTCAGAATAAAGCTGGTTTAATCTACAGCATTTTTGAAAAAAATAACAGGCTAAGAAATCTGGACCCATTTAAATCCCCGAAAAGTATATTTCCATAATTCGTGAGGCCACGAAAAAAAAAACAAAATAGAAGTAAAAGAAATGAGGTTTAAAATTTTTCTTGACGTCAATATATTATCAGATGATATGGGTCTTAATATTGCTATAAAAACCGACGAAAAAGATTTTAAAATTAATAAGGTTAAAATTCTACAATTTAGAAAAGGAGGAGAAGAAGTTTGTTAAAAAGCGAGCTACAAACAAAAAAAATGGCATCGAGTAAATTTTGCACAAAGAAAATATCCAAAAAAGACATCAAAGATATCTAAAAAAGCTATAGCAACACATTTCAGTTTTCTAAAAATAAGAAAAAATATTTAAGGAGTTTACTGAATGCTAGCCTTATGCCAGCATTTTATAAACCCTATTATGAAAGTATTTTCCAATAATTGGGAGCAGGCAGTTATTGTTGTTACATTTTTTCCGTTTTATGTTTAAAATTAAAAGGAGAATTTCTTGCTTTACTGGTGTAGAATAAGGTATCCTTTCGTGCCATGCTATTACATTTTATAAATATAGAGGTTTTGATTGTTAACCTCAGATTTTTGTCTTAATTTAGATCACCTTATTTATTTTTTATTTACCAAAGTTAAATAAAAAAGGCTAAAATTACTGTACATAGTTTAAATTATTTTTCCTACAAAACCAAGGCGTAACTTAGAATTTTAATTTTAATCAAAGATGCTAGGTTTTTTAAATATATTTTTGTGAATATTTTTTTTTGGCCTAAAGAAGGTGACAAAAAAAATTCTAAATACCTTTTTTTAATGTCTATGTATAAAAAGTAAATAGAACAAAAGTTAAAATTAAGAAACTAAAAAATGGACCTCTATTTTAAAAATGCACCTCTTTAAATGGTAGCTTTCTGCGGCTTTTTCATATTTTAGGGTCAATTGAACATATGAAACAATAAAACTCCTTTAACGTTGTACTTTTGTTTACCCCTCTTTTTTTTTGATATAGTCAATAGCCTATGTTGACTGTGTAGATTTCAAACTAAATTTTGGATGTAAATCATGTATTTTTTCTTAATAAAATATTTGTACTAAATATATAAAAAAAATCATTTCTTCTTCTTTACTAAATGCTAACAGTGATAAGAAAATCTACCTGGTGGATGTAAAATCAATAAATATAGTAATTTATGTTACTAAACCTAAAAAAATGATTTTTACTAAGGTGTTAATATTTAATAGTTTACTATCAACAATAAAAATAAATAAGCAAGATTTTAAAAAATACGCAAAGGAGGGTCAGAAAACTGTTTTTATTTGTTTTAAAGTAAATAAAATTTGAAATGTAAAAAAATAGTTAAGTTAATGTACTGACTTCATGGAATAATTTTTTTCTATTAAAAACAGGTTTGTTTGGTAATACAGTAAAATGCCATAAACAAAATACAACTTGTCAACTAAAAATTTCATTTTTGTGGCAGTTAGATCGGGCATAAACCTTAAATTACATATACCTTATAAATACAACTGGTGAATTTTTAAAAATGTTTGCCTTCTTTTTTTTCCCTAATTAAAATATTGGTAAATGAATTAAATTTTGACACAAAAGCATTTTATTTACCGATTTTAAAGCAAAACTCGTAGATTTATAACTTTCCCCAGACTTCTTTGGTAATACATGCAATTAAAATTTTAATAACGTCGTAGACAAGACGCAAGTGGTTAACTAAAAGTTAAATGTCTACAGAAACTAGATCTAGTCTAAATTTAAGTCAAACCTAAAGTTTAAGTTTTGAGACAAATGATTATGATTTAAATTGGTTTATTCACCGTTTTGTTTGTACAAAAATATTAATTAGAGAAACAAATGAACCATATATGTATATCTATTTTAAACCTCTTTTTTAACTTAAATATAAATATGCAGTAGTTCTTCAGTTTTTATTAGAATATAAAAATACCGCTTTTAATTTAAACTAAATTAACCACACATATTAGTTAAGTAAAAATTAAATTTTAAAAAAACTCATATTTAAAACGCATTAGTTATATTAAAACCTAAATCAAATTCTGTGTCGTATGTTAAGCCGGGATAATATTTTTTACAAGTTATTTTTGACAAAAATATATTTTTTAAACATTCAAACAATTTTTGAACGATGCACTTTTGAAATATGTCACATTAACGGCCGAGTGATAATCGCGTTGTTAAATTTAGCAATCGACTTAGCAGTTTGGAATGTTTAACAAAACGTCATTGTCATTGTTATTCAATGATTTTCGTAGGCAACCTGTTAAAATCTGACATTTTGTTAAACATTCTAAACCGTTGTTAACTTTTAACAATTTGCTAAGTTGACAACGGTTTAGAATGTTTAAAAAAATGTTAGATTTTGACAGGTTGCCTACTAAAATCATTGAATAACACTGACAATGACGTTTTGTTAAACATTCTAAACTGCTAAGTCCATTGCTAAATTTAACAACGCGATCATCACTCGGCCGTTAATATCCTATTTTAAATAAATTTTATTTTTGACAGATATAATACTTGAAGAATGTCAAATGTTATAATTGACAGATGTCATTTTTTACCAAAGTTTTATTTATGACAAAAGGTTTCTCTAACAGGTTTTATTTTAACCAGGTGATGCTTTGAAACTGCATTATTTTTTTAATATCTTTCCAAAAGCCTCCAGAAGTTATTTGACACCCTTTACAAAATAGTAAGTTAATTTAAACTCTAATTTAAAAAAGATCTAATTTCGTTTAAAAAATTTAAAAGAACAAATAATAGATATCAAACAAACAATTGTCATAAAACAATCAATAAAAATTCAATATGAATTATTTAAAGTTTAAAGTTTTAGGAATAGTCCTTTCTTGTAAATAAGGTTTAAAAATTAAATTGCCTTTTTCCAATAGGTCCAATAATTTGCAAATTACCCAAAAAATGTAGCTATTTAATTTTAAAGTGGGTATAGCAAGCTCAGTCCGCGATTAAATTATCACAATTCATAATAAAACATCTTACCATATAATAAGTATTGTCACTGTTACAAAACGATTTTTTTTTATTTAAACCATTAAGTCAAAGAAACGTATTAATGTAGCAATAGCAAGAGATATTTAATTCAAAAATTTTAAAGTTAGGATTAAGATTATGTTTTTGATAATTAAGAATAAAAAACGGGTTAAAATTTGTATAAATTTTAAAAGTTTTGTCTAGTCTGGTCTTGTTGCAACACATAGTATTAAAACCACTTATTCACTCAGCATCAAAAAAGGATAAACATTAACCAATTATTTAATCATTTTTTTCTAAATTATAATATATTTTTGTTAAAATACAAGTTTATTCAAACAGCATCAGGACAAGTATAAAATATTAGATTTTTAAAATTAAAGTAAAAACTTGTTTTAAAAATAAGTTCAATGATTTGTTTCAATGGTTTTTGGGCTGTTAGGCCGGCGTCGATTGTCTGGTTGACTCGACCTTTCGCAAACACGAGTGGTTGGCATCTTCAGAAATTGCTTCCTGGTTGACAGTATGCGAACTACAGTAGTAGTACTGCAACAGTTCGCATACTGTCAACCGGAAGGCAACTTCTGAAGATGCCAACCGCTCGTGTTAAGCGTCAAGTCACACCAGACAGATGTTTCACCGGCCTTTCAAAAACCATTCCGTTTGTTTTGTTTTTAAATATTGGGTGTAAAATCTATGCACTTTTTTTTTAATGGTAAAATTAACCGAATAAATCTGATATGGTTAGCAATTTACCACTTTGTGTTTTAAAGATATATTTTTATATTTTTTAATTTTATTTAACTTTTATTTTAAAATAGTATTCAAGTAAATACAACTAAGAAGAATAAGGCAAAGAATGGACATTTTTTTCATAACCTCTATGCATATTCAGTAACAGCAGACTGGCTAGAACCTTTGACGATCTCTCACTTAAGTTTATAATTAAATTAGTAACAGATGCCCAAGATTTGTACAACAAAGATATGGTAAACAGGCTAGAGTTGAGGCAGTTGTTGCCCTAATAAGATTTATGCAAAATTATGGTCTATCTAAGGAAAGCTTAGTTTTGGTTAAATAAATCAAACTTTTTGCTGTAAGTTATAATTTATGTTCAATTTTTTTTTTACAAAACTAAATATATGGTTTTAATTCAATTTTTTTTTTCGCTTACTAACATATAAGCTGCGTTTAAGTTTTCAAAGGCTTATTTCTTGAATTAAAATTTTAAGGTACTTATTTTGTAGATGTGGCTGGCCAGCTTTATTATTTTATAGGGTAAATATTTTAACTGAATACTAACTAATACAATCAGTTTTACCCCGTTTATTCCTTTTTAAACACGTATGTCATTGCCAGTTATACTCACAGATCCAAACATGCACAATGGTTTATAACACATACCGCTATAAGGGCGTAAAGGAGTTTAAAAAATATCTGTTTTAGTATCCTAATTTTTGCAACTTTTAAACATTTTTTTAATTACTTAATAAAAATTTGTGCATTATTATGCTAAATTAAAAGATCTGTGAGCACTGCTTAGGCAAGAGTTAACCAAAAAGGCGTTTTTGACGTTTTTTTCTGACGTAGAAAATATTATTATTATATTTTTTATTATCAAAACTTAATTTTATAAAGTTGCTATTTATAGAGGTGCAATTGTGTCTTATTTTTTTTATTTATATATGTTTAATAATATTTTAGTATCAGCAAATAACCATATTACCTAGAAAGACACGTTTATAAAATGTTTTCTTAATAATTTATTTTCTTTAAAAATTATAGTTGTTGTGGACACAACAACATTTTAGAGGGAAACTTTTTGAGGTTTTGGGTAAACGTTTTAGGATACTCGTAATTTAGGCCCTAAATAATGTTTAAACTTTTTAAAACAACTTTTTCCCAAGCCTTCCACTCGACAAAAAAAGAATTGGTTTGTTAATCTTAGCCGAATAAACTAGTATGGCTGAATTATTTATTTAACTAAAGTGCACTACTGCATTTACTTTTGAAAGACCACTATATTTAAAGGAAAATACCTAGTAATAAATAATACAATACGTTTATTAAACAGCTCATGTAGTATATTAAAGTACATTTGTTACTGCTTTATGTGACAAATCATTCTATTTAGCTTGTTTGTTGCTTAAACGTACTTAACAACATGAAATAAATTAGAAGGAATAATTTATTAATTTATGTTTTTTACAAACATTTAAGGACTTCGCAGGTAGTAAACAACGTTATTTATGTTGAAATTTTAACCTTGGTTAACAGTTTAAACTGCCTGTAAATATCAAATGTCTTTTAAAAGCAATTTTAATTTTACAATTTTAAAATTTAGATTAGACAATTTTTTTTCAGAACAGGAATAATTTTCTATTAAAGAGGCTTAGATTTATGTTAAAGGTAATATTTGGGTAATTTTAATAACATTTCTTACGTTTTTTTTAATTAAGCTCGAGGCGGCTGCGCGAAATCTCCTTAACCTGGTTCTACCCAGGCAGCATTTGCCTTGCCACGCGCACCGGTTTGGTATCCACTTTTCATGGCAACGATAACGAAAAAGGGACCTTAAATGGTCTGGTTTTATAAAAATAGTTTTAATATCTAATTTAATGTTTACACAATAACTTGGTTGGTTTAAGCAGGGTTCATCGTGTGCCCATATTTGCACTGTAGTCTACTGTCTTATTGTGCTCCCCTTTCTTGTTATAGAAGTCCGCTTTCCTTTATCAGCCTGCATGTTGTGGAACTGTTATGTATGTTCATATTCTGCTAATCTTTTTTCTTGGATTACAGTGGTCTGTCAAAAGTCCTACCACTTGTTTTAACTGAGTACGCTCCAGAAGGAGCCCCAGCTGTCGGTTTTTGGAAGGGTCGCCTAGCATGTCTTTGATCAGGTGATGTGTGCCAACGAGCCAGGTGTCGTTTTTATCGCCTGTTTTGATAGTCCAAGGACTGGCTCTAGGCCATTAAACTTTTTAGATGAGCCAGCTCTTGCTAGTTCATCTTCTTTTTTATTGCTTTCTATTCCCGTGTGTCCAGGAATCCAAAGTTTTATCTTGTTGCTCCTGGCGGAAGTTCTTTTTTGATCGATGAGGCACTCCATCGTGATTTTTGATGTAAAACGATATATATTTTGTAAATTTATTCTGTACCCCTTTACAAAGTCATTATTGAGAAATAAAGAAATTAGCTTAATGCAAAGTTATGTTAATGGTATTAAATGTTCCCTAGTGTTTTTTTCTGTCAAAATGGCAATTAATTTCTCGAAAACTCTTAGACGTAGCTTTACGGTTTTACATAACTTTATGACACAGAGATTTTGTAGATTCTGAAAATACAGAAAGACTTCCAGTAATTGAAAAATCCTAAATATAAAAGACAATATTATAAATAGGTGAGTTTTATAAAGTTCTTTCCCTTCTTTAAATTTCACCGCACGCTACTGACTAGAACCAACTATAAACTTCACTATACTACATGACACTTAGTTGGGACCTTTTCCGTATGGAACTTTGAGCCCCGGAATTATAGGAGATTTGCACTAGTTGTAGCACCCAGTATAAAGTACATTAAACCCCCTCCACTCCATGGAAATGGCCGAATAGGGTCCCAAACCCCCAAAGTGCTAACTGTTCATCCCGGACTCCCGACTATTTATACGGTTACCTCTTTATATTGATTTCATATTAACTTTTAAGGAATCTATATACATAATTTGCTAATGTGGATATATTTATATGTAGGTAGGTATATATATTTATTTGTCTGTCCACGTGATTTTGAAGTTATGGCTTGAGCTAAAATCATGAAATTTGGCACAGTGGTAGTCCTTAGCAGTGGCTAGAACCTAACGAAGTCCGTTTTTTGAAAAAAGTTTTTTTTTTTTACCGTTAGCCGTACGGAAGGCGTCTTACGGAGACAGAGGTTACTTAATATTGTCTCTCGCCTGGGGAACAGGCTTTCCATCTAGTATTTTAATTTAGTCTAAAGGTAATCGTGCTCGACCAGCAAGTTCGTGACCAATCTTGTAATGGTGGCCGTATGGACAAACCGTGCCTTGAATTTTACAAATTGTTGTGAACGGTTTAATGTTTATAAATCCTAATTTTATGATTACCATACTGAACGTTTTTTGCCTTAAGTTCATACTATGATTCATAAAAGAAACATAACCTAAAAAGTATTTTTTATTCTTCTGGCACAGCTTACACTGACTAATCAATTCCTAAAATGACTAGTCAGTAGTCAGTTACACAAAAAATTTAGTCATTTTCTGTAATGCCTCAATTCGTTTTAGGAAAGCAAAGTAATAATCATTTTTAATTTATTGTTTGCCTAGGCATCATAGGGAATAACTAAATGGTTAATTCTGGTTAGTTAAATGAGGTTTTTACGCTGTTTGTCGGTAATACATGTACTGACTAGTCACTTCAGAGAATGACAAATTTGAGTGTTTGACAGTGACATACATATAAAGTCCAAATACTGGGTGCCGTAAATGCCGAATTTTTAGATGCTTAAGTCATTTTCTCCAGTTTGACTAACGTGTTATAGTGTTAAAACATATGCATTTCACAACACCTTCTGGACAACGTGTAGTGCCATCACGGTTTCTAAGTGTGGCAAAGGCTTTTGTTTTTCATTAAAGGTACTTTTCCACTACATTTTGTGCCAATTTTAAAACCCTGATTTGTGGGTATTTCCCCCCTCATATTCCCGTTTTCCATGTTCGCCACTAGAATTTACCTTACTTTAATAGTAAGTTTTGCTATTAATTGGCGTAATTCTATCATATTTAGTCTGGCGCTTAAATATAAGTATTTTTGGCAGAGTAAAGTTGGGATTATGCAGAAAAAATAAGATAAGTTAAAATAAGTTAAAGTAACACAATAAACATATGTGATCAAATGGTTTTAATTATACACCCAAATTAAACATTAAGGTTAAGCTAAGTTAAGAAGATAACCAACTTTTATCTTTTTAACTTATTAATATTTTTTACCTTTTTCCCATTTTGGTCGATTTTTAATTTTACACATAGAATGAAATAAACGGTTTAAACTTAACAGGGATTCCTTCAAAAGATAAACCCGAAAAAACTTTTTAACAGTTTTTTAATAATGTCTGAGACTGAAAAAGAATTGGATTTGATGAAAACCGGTTAATTTTAAAATTAGTTCGCCAGTTTACTTTTTTTTTTATTTAAAAAATATTTTTTTATTTTTAAAAAGTAATTTGCATGTTTTCACACAAATGTCTTAATTTTTATTAAATTAATTTTTGTAAACTTAACCCCAACTTAATTTTTCTGCATAATCCAACCTTAAGTGATATGTAGTTTTTTTTGTCCTAAGTACTTTGTAAGTAAATAGCCAGCAAAAAAGCCCCATTGTCGTTTTACGGAATCTTTAACAAAGTTATATATCAATTTTTTTTGCAGACCCTTTTTTGACGTTAAATAAATCTAATATTTAGATTTCAATAGCCATTTTCCCTGTAAGAAAAGAAATGTTTAGGTGTATTATTGGGTTTTCAATAAAGCTTTAAAAAAATATATAGCCCTTGCCCTTGCTTTTTTTTAAAATAATGATTATCATTTATTTTTCAGTCCTTATCAATATTATTTAAAAAGAATAAATTATAACATATAAAATAATATTTTTGTAATTATACTTGTTTGCATTAAGCTTATATTTATTATTTTAAAAAAATTTTTACTAAGCA